>PVKY010004529.1:0-19103 GCA_004027775.1 Bradypus variegatus
CACATCTGAGCAACAAAGAGACATTCAGGCAGAGACTCTTAGGCACAATCATAAGCAGGTTTAGCCTCTCCTTTGCAGTAACGAGCATCACAAGGGCAAGTCCCGTGACAGAGGGCTCAGCACATCAAACTGCCAGTCCTCAGTGTTTGTGAGAATGTCAGCAAAAATCCAGGTGAGGAAGCCCAACACCTCTGCATTTTCCCCCAGCTCCTCAGGGAGGCCTTGCATATGTATTTTTATTCCCTGTCCACATTACTTTGGGATGTGTCGCTATTTCACACTAACCTATGCAAACCTACCAGGTCTCACTTCCTATTAACAGTTTCATGTAATTATGTCTAAACCATTTTTTAAAGGCTTTACTGATTAGGTCAGGCCCACCAGGATACTCTCCCTTTGGATTAACTTGAAGTCCAGTAGTCACTAATATAATCATGGGGTGAAATTCCATTCTATTCACTGGCCCCACCCATACCTGAGAGGAGGGGATTATGCAGGGTGTGTACACCAGGAGGCAGGATCCTGGGGCTCATCTTAGAATTCTGCAGACCAGGGCACTTAAGTAGCACAACTCCAGGGGGTGCCATTCACATCATCACCTACGTGAGTGGTGTCTTGGGGCTTTGCAGTGACCAATCTGTACAGCTGTGCAGGTGACATTTCTGTGGTTTTCATCTCTCTGGCTCATTCATAGTTCTTTCCTTGGTAGCCTCATAGAATTCACTGATTGCTTTTTCCTCATGATCTTCCTTAGATGATCCTAGCTTTCTCCAGGCTAAAAACAGCTCTAGCTCCTTCAAACTGTCATCAAATGACATGATTTGATATTCAGTTTGTTTCAACAGACATTTATTGAATGTAAACTTGGTGACAAATACCTTACCTGGCAGTTTCACCTGTTATGTTATTTATTTGGCCATCTTTTTTACAAACCTCCCTTGAAAGCATTTCAGTTTGCCAATATTCCACTTAAAATATAGTATTTATTGAGCATATAATCTGTGGCAGACACTGAAGCAGCTTACATAGATTATCACGGCTAATTGCTTCACCAGCCCTGTGAGTTGTATCATATTGTTTTACTGATGAAGGAACTCAAGCACAGAGAAGTTAAGTAGTTCAGCCAAGGTCACACAGCTTGAAGGTAGGGAGCCAGCTCCCCCGGAGTTGTTACCTAATGTGTCATATGAGTACTATATTTCTAAAACCATAAAAATTCTAATTCTAAAACATCACTGAAACTGTAACACTCAGGGTAGCTGTAGAGACTAAATGAGTATTTATAGAAAGCACTTAAATCTTCAATAACCAAGGTCCTGTCCCCTCTGATCTTTCTTTGGGCAGCATTTTCCATCCAGTTTCTATTTAGATGGAGGCAGAGAAAAGAACCTGGGACCCCACATATCAGTAACTGACAGAAAATCACACCTTTTTCTTCTAAACTTGTGATTTTTCCTCTTCTCAAACCAGAGCAGCTTGAGGTGTAAATCTAAATGTTGACACTTACAGAGCAGTTTGAACCTTAACCTTTGGCCTTTTGCCTCCCCTTTATGTAGCTTTGTTGAGAAAAAGAGTAGTGAAAACCTGATCAAATTACCACTGAGAATTAGAAGCTTTCCTTTACAGGGGAAGAATGGGAATCTGCTACTGCAGTTCCTATTACTATAGAGCAATAATTTCAAAATTGTGGTACAAAAATTGATTTAAAAAACCTGGTTTTTCACTATGCTTCTATGAAGATGGTTTGTGTTCTAAATTATTTCAGTAATGGGGAAAAGGAGACCCTGAACAGAAGTGTGACCTCAAATTTTAGATCTATGTGTTTATAGACCACTTACCACGTGCAAAGGCAGCCTGCAGGGCTCTGAGAGTGGTTTTTAAAAATGGATAAGCTGTATTCTCTGCCCTCCAGGAACTTTCTGTCTGATGGTGAACTTATGACTTAGGAGAAGGTAAAAGATATTAGGGACATAGGAGCACATCTGTTCGGGAGTTAGGAAAGGGGCAGGTGGAGATGGGTTGCGAAGGCCAGGTAGAGCACAGGAGGGTAGTCAGCTCAGGTGGTGCCTTGGGCATCCTGCATAGGAAACGCTGGAGGTGTTCGAGGTGGAGACCGCGTATACAGGGCATGCCGAGGGAACAAACCCCCAGTCACAAACCCAGCTGTGTGCAGGGGCCAGTGTGTCCTCGAGAGGCTGGGGCCAGGTGTGGAAGACTGCAGCCACTGGGGCAACCCCTTGAACTTTGGCCAAGCATCATCATGCCACAGTGCAGGCCTACTGTTTCCAGATCTGTCCTTTCTTTTCAAGAAAAGCCAAAAATCTGTATGTGGATGTTCATGTGAGCCGGCAAAAGGCTTCCATGTTAAAAAAAATGCGTGTTTGAACACTATGCTGTCCACACCAGACACGCCTGCGGGCTGCATGGCCTGGTTAGGACACGGCAAGGCGGATGCCCAGAGCAGACAATTCAAGGAGGCACTTACGCTGAGGTGCCAACCCTGCACCCTTGCCCAGGCCCTGTGACCAAGGACTCCCATTTATGACTTCCTGTGGAAATAGAAGACCAAGAATGACAAGGTAGAGCCAGGGGTGTGGTCTTTGGTTGCTACTTAGTGCCACTGAAGAATTACAAGCAAGGGAGGGAGATGACAGGAATGTACTTTGGGAAGGCAGCACAAAGGATGGAGTATTTACTTTGAGGGTAGGATAGCCAAGGGTTTTTCCAATAGGCCAGGCTTGAACTAGGAAAGCGGCAACAGGAACCAAGAGGGGTTATCTTGTAGGATGCAGTATCTTGCATGTAGAAGGTTCTGGAATCAGATTGTCAGAGTTCAAATCGTGACTCTACCGTTTACTAGTTATGATCCTGAGTGTGTTCGTTTCTTAGAGCTGCTGTAATAAATGACCACAATCTGGATGACTTAAGGCAACAGAAATTTATTCTCTCACAGTTCTAGAGTGAAGAAGTCCAAAATCAGGGTGTTGGCAGGACCATGCTCCCTCAGAAGGCTCTAGAATCCTTCGTTATCTCTTCCAGTGTCTACTTGTTGCCGTCAATCTTTGGAGTTCTTTGGCTTGTGGTGGCATGTTGCCACTCTCTGCCTGTGTCTTCATGGGTGTCTTCTGCGTGTGTCCAAATTCCCTTCTTACAAGAACACCAGCTTTGGATTAGGGTGGGCCTCATCTTAATTTAACCAATTACATCTGCAAACACCCTATTCCCAAATAAAGTCACATTCTGAGGCTCCAGGTGGACGTGAATTCTGGGGGACACTATTCAACCCAGGACCGCGAGTGACAACGTTTCTGTGCCTCAGTTTCTTCATCTGTAAAATGGAGAGCATAGCGGAGCCTTACAGGATGCGGTGGAGCTTCAACGAGGTAATCGAGTAAAGAGCTTCCACTAGCGGCGGGCAAGTTGTGAGCGCTCAGAACGCGTTAGCGGCCAGCACGGCTGGGACCACGGAGATGACAGCGGTAGGGTCCCCCAAGTCCACAGAGTTAATCAAGTGCCGGCCCAGCGGCTCCCCAATTTTCCTGCCGGATAAGGATCACCTGGGGATCTCTGAAACCCTCGGAGACCCA
The DNA here is from genome assembly GCA_004027775.1 of Bradypus variegatus. Classification (NCBI taxonomy): domain Eukaryota; kingdom Metazoa; phylum Chordata; class Mammalia; order Pilosa; family Bradypodidae; genus Bradypus; species Bradypus variegatus. The sequence goes on from PVKY010004529.1 coordinate 3,588, forward strand.
GACCACACCTCTGGCCAATTAAATCTCAATCTCCCGGGTCGGTCCAGGGCATCAGTAGCTTTTGGAACTTCCCCAGGAGCTTCCATCGCGCAGCCAAGTAACCTTGTGTGCCTGAAGCCTGCCCTGCGAGGCTGACCTTGGAGAGCCGCGGACGGGCAGCCATTTTGTGACTAGAGGTGAAGCCGGAGGGGTGCAGGTGGAAAGGTGTGTGTCCTCGGGGCCGGCTGGGGGCCCTCGGCACCCCCGGCCCCCAGGCGGGCTCAGGCCCCGCCTCCTGGGCCCGCCGAGGCCTCCGGAGCAGGAGGCGGGAGCAGCAGCTCCGAGCCCGGCTTGGGCACCAGGGGGAGCTCGCGGGGACCCGCCACGGCCCCATCCCCGTGGCTGGTTCAGACTGGTTCGGGCAGGGTGCGGCCTGAGCGGGCTGCATTCCAGACCTCAGGCTTGAGGCCTGCCCGAGGGTCTCCTCCAGGGCCGGGGGCCCAAGGCAGGGACCAGCGGGGCAGAGCCCTCGGACGGGAGCCAAGCACTGCTGAGACGCTGGGGCGATTTTTAAAAATTCAAGTCTCTGTTTAAAATCATCTCATTGGCCTCCCACCCTGGCCAATGTCAGTAGCAGGGAGAGGTCCCAGGAGCGAGGTCATTCTCAAACTTGTATGCATCAGAAACAATTTCCGAGCTTGTTAGAATGCAGACGCCTACCCCACCAAAAGGATCTGATTCAGGAAGTTTGGGGTAGGGCTCCTGGCATCTGAAAAGTTGCAATGTGAAAACTCTTAAACATTCAAAAAAAGTTTAAATATTAAAATATACATCAGCAAAGTCATAAAACATTACAAATATAATTGAAAACCCTCTTATGCCTCTCCCCAATTTCCTCTGCCCCACCCCAAAACAACCATTTTAGTGACTATGGTGTTTATCAGTCCATGCACAGCTTTATACTCTTTCACCATATGTCTGTATCCATAAACAGCCTATAGTGTGCTTTCACATCTTTTAAAACTTTATGCTTATGGCAGCAAGCCCCGGGGAGTCTTCTGCAACTTGTCTTTTTTTCTTAGAGTTATGTTTTTGAGATTCATCCCTCCTGGGAAGTTCGCTGTGCTCTGGCTGTGTGGTCAATCGGAGGCCAGTTCTGGACTTTCCCAGGGGAGGACCCCAACCAGCCCTTGGGGTGGGGCAGGTGGGGGTGTGTGTGTCGCGTGGAAGGGCTCTGAGCATCAGGAAGATCATGACAATGATGAATGGCCAGGTGTAGGTTCAGTGAGTTCCCATTAAACCCCTTTTTCCAAGCACCTGAGGCCCAAGTCTTTGCCAAGAGTTTTCCAGAAAATGGTTCTGGCAGGAAGGCCTGAATGTTTGGGCAGGGACTGGGGGAAATTGGTAGTGGGGTGGCAGATGCCTGAGTGAGAATTGCACAGTGATGGATTACCCAAAAGGCGGAGTGAGCATGCACTGAGACTGCCTACCCAGGGTGCCAGATAAAATACAGGGAGGAGGTTGAGGGGTGTCCTGTATTTTTATTCGCTAAATTTGGCAACCCTACTCCAGCTTATGTTTTTGTTTGTTTGTTTTTAACAAATTTAACTTCTTAAAAGAAAAATCATCATAGGAAAAATCAGACTCTAGACTTTCCTATACTTATTTACGTTTTTAGTACTTTCTTCATTAGCATTGCTCTGGGGAAGAAGCACCCCATTCTCTCCAGCCCTGGGGCTTCCAAAAGGTCCAGACAAGCGTCCTAGGGCATGGGGCTCGGATTTAGTGCGCCTAAGAATTGTATGGGGGAACTAATTAAAAGCTGCCCTTGGGAGGAAGAGAAGGACTGCCACTCACGGCTTCCCTAATTTCCAGGACTCCCTGACTAGCCCGAACTAGATGCTCAAGTAGTATGGGCGTTGGTACTTGGGGGAAGGGAGCGGGGTTTGGGCTTTAAATAAAAGGGACCTGCTTTTAGCGCCTCTCTATCCCGGATGCATCCGAGGAGTTTTAAAATACTGAAGCCCAGGCCGCAACCCCAGAGATGTAATCGTCCTGGGATGTGGCTTGGTTACCTTGCTTTCTAAAGCTCCCCAGGGGATTCTATGCACAGCCCAGTTTAGGAACCGTGACTTTACCGGGATTCCACTGCAACAGTGGTTCTCAAACTTGGCTATATGTTGAAATTACCTGGGCAGCTTCAGAAAACATGGATAGATTCCAACCTCAGAGACTGTGCGAAGAGTGGAAAGTGGATTTTTACAAGAGCGTGAAGTGGTTCGAATCTGCAATCGAGTTTGAGACTCACGGGTTTACGCGCGGTGCGGGGGCCGGGCGCAGTGCGCGCCGCGCGCCGCTGGGTGGCGCTGCCCACTGGGCCCCGCGCTGTGGCAGACGCGGGCCGCCGCCGGGTGCGCACCTGCCTCGCCTCCGCCAGGCGGGCCGCGGGGCATGCAGCGGGCGGGGGGTGGTGCTACACGGAGCGCTGTGGCGGGCTCTCGGGCAGCCTCCGCCGGCTGGACTCCGCCGCCTTCCTGATGCGGCTGGTGGACGCCGACCGGCCGGAGTCCGTGCGCAGCGGGGCGCGCGAGCTCGCGCTTTTCCTGACTTCCCAGCCCCGGGCCGAGGTAGGGGACGGGAACGCGGTGGTGGAGGAGGGGGCTTTCGAAGGCGCGGAGTCCGGGGCCCGCGCGTCTCTGGGGAAGACTGGATGGGTGCGGGCCCCCGCCGCACCTGAACTTGGCTCCGTCCGGGCGTCCTCGGCTTGCCCGCAGCATCCTCTCGCGCCGACGGGATCCAGAGTGGGGGGCCCGAGGATCCCGTTTTCTCGAGCGGTGGCTGCCTGGCGCCACCCAGAGATGCGCGGCAGTTCGCGCCTGCTCTTCCTCCAGCCGAGAGCGATCCCCGGGGGCCCAGACCCACTTTCCAGCATCCTCCGGCCTCGGGGACGCCGGACAGGGGCTCGCTCGGAGCTGCGGCCCTTTGCCAGGCTGGGCCCCGCGGCGAGGCCCGAGCCCCAGCCCGGGCACTCGGCCCCCGTCCCCCGCAAACTGTTTGCCAGGTGCCAGGAGGAGCGCGGGCTGGCAGCACCAAGGCCTCGGGCTGCGCGCAGCTGGCGGGACACTACCTTGTCTGTGCCTGGCTTTCTATTTTACAAGCGCAAACTGAAAAGTGGGTCTAAGGGGAGACCTTTCACCGTCCAACAGCTGAGAACATCCTGTTGCTAGTGCCGTGAAGAAGTTAACTCACCCACCAAAGCCCACTCGAAGCTATCTAGGGCCGGAAAGTCACCCCACCGCCTTTTAAAATCAAACAACAGTATCTGCTCTTTGCTATTTTTTTTCCCCAGACAACACAGAAGTATTTCAAATAAAGGGTGAACATCCTTCTCCCCTTTCTCTGCCACCAATTCTAGTTCCCAGAAATAGCCATCATTGACAGTTTGGTATACATTATTCCAAGCTTTTATTAAATGCGATTACACGTGTAGGTATTCATATACGTGTATACATATATTTACAAAACCACACTTGATGCTGTAATGTTGTTCTGCAACTTTCTTTTCTTTATTCAAAACAGCATGGGCAAATGCAGAACGAGTGCTAAGGGGTGATGACTGTTCTGTGTGATGGTGAATTTTATTTTTCAATAAAAAAAATAGCATGGACATATTTCCATGTCAGGATGTATCCATGAGTTGTCCAATAGAAATATAATTTGAGCCACAAATATGAGCCACCTATGTAATTTTAAATATTCTGAAGTCACATTAAAAAAATGAAAAGAAACAGGCAAAGGTAACTTTACTATATTGAAAATAACACAGTATATCTAAAGTATTATCGTTTCGACATGTAATCTATATAAAAATGTTATGAAGATTTTTGCATTCTTTGTAATACATTTTCAAAATTGGGTGTGTGATACTGTACCTACAGCAATGTCAGTTTGGACCAGCCATGTAAATGCTCAGTGGTTGTATCCGGATGATGGCCTCGTATGGATGGAGAAGGCCCACGTCATTCTTGGCTTTCTGGTTTTGGGGGAGGAAGTCATGCTTGCTCCTGTTTTCTGAGCACACACCATGTGCCAGCACCCATGAGCTCTGTTCATGGGTGGCATCATTGCTGCCTGGCAGTGACCCGGGGGCTTGTTATTATGTCGATTTTATAGCTGAGGAAACTGAGGCTTCAAGGGGTAATGTCGTATGGATGTGCTGTAATTTACAAGCCATTCCCCCAGGAATGGGCATTTAGGTTATCCACAATTTTTATGCTAGTTTAAGCATCTGAGTCTCTTTCTTGCTCCTTTTTCTCCCTTGCTCTCAGCAGCGAGATACCACTGTGCCTGGTGGCTCATTTTGTCTCTATTAGGGACAGGCTTCAAGAGAAACTGTGTGCATTAACTTCATTTTCTCACTCAGGGCTCTCTTTAACTCAGACACAGTGTGGCTCATACGCATTTGTAAGGGACGTAATGAAGAGCCCAAACTCCCTGTAGCTCTTTGTGGCAATAAACCCACTTAAAGCCCTTGCCGAAGTTTATTTTCCAAAAGAAACAGAAATTGTGCCAGAGCAGTCACAGGCAGCCTCACTTAAAGCTGATTCGTTAGGAGGTCCAGGTGCTGAAGCTCTTTCCAGGTGGGCAGAGGAGCTGGGAAAGGGAAGTCTGGTTTGGGAACAGGCCTGAGCGGCCAGTCCCTGCCCCCCCCCCGCCCAGTCCTTCCCCTGGGGTCACTTTTTGGCTTTCATAGAGTAATAGTAGTGTTAGCCCAGCCCACACTGCTGTAGAGGTGTCCTGGGTCTACTGGTGACATGGGGCCTGCTCACTGGCCACACTGAGCCCTTACATCAGACCTGGAGCTGGGGACACCACGGTCAGTGAGACACACGATGCCCCTGTCCTCATGGAGGCACCAGAAAACAAACATGTAAACAAATAAAACTTCCCAATTGTAATGAGTGCCCGCAGAACATAACAGGTGATGTGTAGAATGTGTGTGTGTGTGTGTATGTGTGTGTGTGTCTGTCTGGGAGATGAGGGGGCAGGGAAGGCCGCTCTGAGAAAGCTGACAGTGGAGTGGTATCCCCTGAGGAACATGCAGGGGAGAGAAAGCAGAGGGATCCAGGATGGTGAATAACAGAGGGACCTGACCTTGCCTGGGTGTGGTCAGGGAGGGCTTCCCTGAGGCAGTGTCATTTTAGGCTGTGCCTTGCAGGATGAATAGGAGTTGGCCAGGCAGATGGAACAGTCCCTGCAAAGGCCCTGGGGTGGGATGAAGCAGGGGTTTGGGGGATAGAGGGAGGAGAAGCAGGTAGAAGGGGCGAGTGGTGGGAGATGTGGCTGGTGAGGAGGGCAGAAGCCGTGCTGGGGTTTCTGCTTCATCATCCCCAGGACTGAAGAGCCACTGAAGGGGGTGGCATGTTGAGACTGGTTGGCAGGTGAAAGTTACTATTTCCAGTGCCTTTGGGATTTTCTGTCCAACCGGCTTCTTTTTCTCTTTCTTTCTGGTTTGAACTTCTTCTTCTGGAGGAAGTTTCAGGGGGAGTTCTCTGGAAGCTGCTTTACTATGGCAGGGACAGAGACATTTGCCCTTGGGTGCCCTATTATTTATGAGGGAGGGGAACTCGGGGGCCTCTTGAATGGCTGGGCACTGGCTAAGCTCTTAGAAAATTCATTTGAATCGTGAGCTAGTCCATGGGGCAGGTTTGGCCCACAGATGGGGGAATGACTGAGATGGATGGAAATGAAGACAGCCCCAGCTTTCTCACACCCAAGATCTTTGCCTGAGCGAGCAGAGGATGGCTGAGAAAGTACCTGGGACTTTTAAGCACAGATCAGGGGTTGCAAACAGGTGGCCCAGAGATCTGATTGATTCAGCCCACATAAGGTTTTAAAAATGGGGACTTTTCATGGAAAAATCAGTTTCTAGCTTGTTTTAAAAAATGGACGGTCTGGAATTACTAGGTGTATGTTTCCCAGTGGCGGCCCCCACCTTGCTACAGTCCCCACTCCCCCTTTCCTCACCCTCCCATCTGATTTTGGAGACCTTGTTGCAGCCACAGGGGAGGCTCAGGCCTTGGGATCTGGGCTTTCAAATGCTCCCCAGTGGTTCCAATGACCCACCTGGTTGGCGCTTTGCAGGCCTGGACCTGGCCAAAGACCCACTTAAAATTTATTAAAATGTGGTAACATATGCAAGATAAAATTTGCCATTGTAACTATTTTTAAGTGTATAATCCAGTGGCATTAATTATACTTACAGTGTGCTACCATCACCACCATCCAGTACCAAAACTTTTTTATCACCCTATACAGAAGCTCTGTACCAATTAATCATTAATTTCCCATTCCCCTTCCCCCCAACCCCTGGTAGCCTCCAATCTACTTTCTATTTCTATGGATTTGCTTCTTCTAGATATTTCATACATGTAGAATCATGCAATATTTGTTCTTTTGTGTCTGGCTTACTTCAGTTAGCATCATGTTTTCTAGGTCCAGGTCCATCCATGTTGTAGCATGAATGAGTACTTCATTTCTTTTGAGGGCTGAGCAATATTCCATTGCATGTGTGCTGATTTAGATGCATTATGTCCCCCCAAACGCCATTATCTTTGATGCAATTTTGTGGAGGCAGATGTATTAGTGTTGATTAGCTTGGAATCCTTTGATTGAGTGTTTCCATGGAGATGTGACTCAATTGACTGTGAGTGAAATGTTTGATTGGATAATTTCCATGGATGTGTTACCCCGCCCATTCAAGATTGGTGTTAATTGGATCCCTGGAGTTGTATAAAGGAGTTCACAGACAGATGGATCTCAGAACAACTGAGAGTGGTATCTTGAAGAGGCGCTGCAGCTAAGAGAGGACAAAGCACCCCAAGAACAACATTTTGGAGAACGCCATTTTGAAACACAACCTGGGAGCAAGTGGATGCTGGCCACATGCCTTCCCAGCTAACAGAGGCTTTCTGGATACCAATGGCCCTCCTTCAGTGAAGGTACTCTATTGCTGAGGTCTTACCTTGGGTACTTTATGGCCTTAAGACTGTAACTTTATAACCAAATAAATCCCCTTTATAAAAGCCAGTCCATTTCTGGTATTTTGAAGAACAGCAGCATTAGCAAACTGGAACAGCCTGGATAGACCACAGTTTGTTTATCCCTTCAGCTCTTGATAGACACGTGGGCTGTTTCCACCTTTTGGCTGTAGTGAAAAATGCTGCTTTGAACCTCAATGTGCAAAGGGAGTGCCACATTTTGAAGGTTAGCTCCGTGAGGGCAGGGACCTCGTCCATCCTTTCACTGTAGCGTACACAGTGTCTGGTACTCAGTAACTCAGTAAAGGTGGGGCCGAATGAAACATCCTCTAAGGTGCTGGTACCCCCAACTCTCCTGGCCCTGGTCCAAGTCTTGACTCTGCCACTCGGTGCCTCTTTCGGTGCCTCCGTTGCCTCATCTCATGCACACGGGACCCTCAGCGCAGGGTATGGCCCATCAACTACAATTAGTCTTCTGTTCATTGCACGGATGCTCACTGAGCAGGTTCAAGGTGCAGATGCTGTTTGTGCCAGGCAGTGGAGAGATGGGGTGCACAAAGATGCATCCTGAGGGGCACTGTTTGGAAGGAGTGGCGTCAGCCCTTTCCTTTGTGCTGAAGATCATGAATTTTCACACCCCAGGACTGATCCAGAAGTACAGTGTTAGCTTTCTGCACCTGTGAGTGTCAGCCCAACCATGGATTCCGATTTTGGAGAATGCTTGGTCCAAACGGTCAGCAGCCCTTTCAAGCTGCTTTGGGATCTGAATTTATTACTTTTGTGTTAGCTACTGGGGAAGTTTCACCTGTGGTTCTTTTAGAGCAAGCCAGAGTTTTTTTTCTTTTTTTAATAAGTTTTGTTTTAGAGAGAAATAATACATGCATGTTACAAAATTCAGAAGTCCCCAAGGCTCTAGAGTGAAGACTGAGCTCCTCCTGTCGCCTTTTCTTCAGGCCCCAGTTCCCCTTTGCAGACGCCACTAATGTAAGTTTCTAGTGTCTCCTTCCAGGTGATATGACAGGGACATCCCCACCCTCTTCCCAGTGCCTCTCCCGCTTCTGCATCCTGCCTTTTTCACTTAATGGGTCTTGGAGAACTTTCCATATAAGTGAATATAGAGCTGCCCCATTATTTTTAGCAGCTAAACAGAATTTCATTGTCTGTCTGATAATTATCTGAATGATAATTTATGTAACCACCCCCCACTGATGGACATTTAAGTTATGTGGAATCTTTTGCTGGCACAAAGTATGCTGTGACAACTATCTTTTTGCGTACACCAGTTTGTGTTTGTGCAAATACGTCTGTAGGATAAATACCTGAGGGGGTTTAGTGGGTCCAAGGGTGTGTGCATTTTATATTTTAGTTGCTGTGGCCAAATTAACTTTCTGGAAGTCAGGGTGAGTGTAGAGGAGAGCAGGACAGTCTGGACCATCAAATCTGAAGGCCAGGGTTTCATCTGGGACCAGGCTGGGAGCTCTGTTTGTCTTGTTTTGGGGACCTGGGAAGGGGGAGTTCCTGTGTCCCCAGGTTGGGAAGTGGATTATCATCTAAACTGCCAGGTCCTTCCTGGTTTCCATTTGACAGCTGAGGCTATTTGGAGAATCTCTTCACTTGGTCATCATGCTCCTCTGTTTATGGCTGGCCCCTGCTCCCAGGGTCTCTGTGCCTTCACGTCTTCCCCATCATCTGCCGCACGGAGACAAGGCTGCTGCTTCTACCTCCCGTCAAGATGTGGGCAAGCGCAGATGTGGAATAGAGCTTTATTTCTGCGGTCGTCTGAAGGGGCCACTGCGAGCCCTTTCAGAGAAGAGGTGACATCCCTGATGACATGGTCTGGGCCTGCCCAGGTCCTGCGGTCCTTGGGCCTGTTTTTGCTTTCATCCTTGTTGTGTACCCACTGACTCTGGCCCCGCCTGGCTGGAGGAAGCTGGCTGCAGTGCGGCCAAAAGCACTTGGTGTCAAGCAAACCCCGAAACAGCTGGCCCTTGGCTCCACGTTGCTGCAGATGGGGGTCCTCTGCCTGGCAGAGAAAGGCTAAGTAGATGCCAACTTTTTAAAAGTTTACTAAATAGTGTTTTTACACAGAAAAATCCAAATGCCTGGCTTTTCTTTAAAAGTGTTGTGACAAAGGTGCAGGTTTTAAGGGGTCCTGTTCCTGGCCTGGACTGAGTGGGCCTTGTGGTTTCTAGAAAGTGTCTCAAGTATTTTTGTTTATATATTTGTGTGTATGTGTGTTAAAAGCAGTGTTTTTTTTGAGATATAATTCACTCACCATGCAATTCACCTGTTTTAATGGCTTTTAGTATATTTGCAGAGTTGTGTAACCACCACCACTATCAATTTTTAGAACATTTTCATCACCCCAAAAAGAAACCCTGCACCCCTTAGCTGTCAGCCCTTCAAGGCTCCCCGCCCTGGGCAAACACTGATTTACTTTCTATCCATGGAGATTTACCTATTCTGAACGTTTCACACGTTTGTGTTTTCAAGACACCAATAGGCCAGAGGTCTGAAGGCCACGTGTAGCTCACAGACAATTTTGTATGTCCCTCTGTGTGTTGTTTTAATTATTTTTCATATTTTTAGAGCAGTTGTAGGTTTATAGAAAAATCATGCAGACAGTATAGAATTCCCATATACCACCCCTCACATAATTTTCCCTGTTATTAACATTTTGCATCCATGTGGTACATTTGTTACAATTGTTGAATAATAATATGATAATCATATTATTAACAAAAGTCCACCATTTACCTCAGGGTTCACTCTTTGTATTGTACAGGTCTGTATATACATACAATATAAAGTTTCCCGGTTTAACCACGTTCAAGTATACAATTCAGTGGGATTAATTACATCCACAATGTGTGCCACCATCACCACCATCCATCGCTCAAACTTCTTCATCTCCTCAAATGAAACTCCATTCCCCACCCCCACCCCGCTCACCTGTTTTCTAATTTCTGCCTGTGAGTTTGCTTATTCTAACTTTTTTTCGTATCAGTGAAATCACAAAATGTCTGTCCGTTTGTGCCTGGCTTATTTCACTCAACATGTTTTCAGGGTTCATCCATGTTGTCACAGACATCAGAACTTCATTCTTTCTTATGGCTGAACAATATTCCACTGTGTGTATATACTGCATTTTGTTGGTCCATTTATCAGTTGATGGACACGTGGGTTGCGTCCATCTTTTGGCTGTTGTGAATAATGCTGCTATGAACATCAGTGTGCAAATATCTGTCTGAGTCCCTGCTTTCAATTCTTTTGAAATATACCTAGAAGTGGGATTGCTGAGTCACATGGTAATTCTGTACTTCACTTTCTGAGGAACTGCCACACTGTCTTCCACGGCGGCTGCACCGTTTTATATTCCTACCTAAATGAATGAACGCTCCTATTTCTGCACATCCTTGCCAACGCTTATTTTCCGTTGTGTTTTTTTTTTTTAAATCCATTCCAGTGGGTGTGAAGTGCCTCAAAGTGTTTTAAACATTTTTGGATTACTTTTGAACATTTCAGAATTAGGAGAGTGCATAAATCTCTGGATTGCTCTTTGCCTTGAACAAAGCGGATTTGGGACATCCCCACCTGACACCATCAGTTGGGGCTGAGTAGCTGCCACTCTGCTTTGGGGGGGGGGCAAAGGGTCTCCTGTGCTGCAGTCTCCACCCCTCCCTGTTGTCCTTCCAACCTGGAGGCCAAGTGTCAGCTGCCGTTTATTAATTTGCTTGTGCGAGACAAGTAAAATGCCTATGTCAAAAGGGGGAAATCAAAAATAAGCAGTTCTCAGAAAATACATTCCCAAGCTTGGCCCACTTCGCTCATATTCATTACCTGCCAACTTTCTGTGTTCATCTGAGTTTGGAGATGCTAGTAGGGTCCAAGTTATAACCATCTCTTGTGCAGGGAAAGCATCAACCTGTGAGGAACCCAGAGAAATTACTGACTTGAACTTCCTCAGCTTCTGTTGTGACACAGAGAGAGTCTACGGATTGTTTTTCCCCAATTTTCCAATGGGGAGGCCCAGGCACAGAGAGGTTCAGAGGTCTCCTTCAGACCACACAGCATGGAAGGCTCGGTTGGGATCAAAGAGCAGTCCGCCTACTGCTCTCTGGTTATAGCCCTTCCAGGAGAGCACATTTCTTCCTTCTGTCCTTATTTGTTTTCTTTCCCTCCTCCCTCTCTTCTTCTTTTCTTTCCTTTACCAAATAGTCATTGAACACTGGTATCGGTTACCTTTTGCTGGGTAACAAACTACCCAAACTTTAGTAACTTACAACAGCAACCATTTTATGGCTTGTGATTTTGCGGGTCAGTTGGGCCCACCTGGGCAGCTCTGCTCCGCGTGGCCTTGGCCGGGCTCCCTTGGGTGGCTGTGTTCAGCAGGGGGCTTGGCTGGGCTGGAGGGTCCACAGTGGCCTCACTTGTGTTCAGCTGTGGGCTGGGGCATCTCGTTCTCCTCCACCCTCATCCTCCAGGGTCTCTCTCGCCAGGTGGCCTCTCCTCCAAATAGCTGGGGCTTCTTGGCCGTTGGCTTCCAGGAGAGTGAATCAGAAGCTGCAGGGCCTCTAGAGGCCTGGACCCAGAAGTCACACACATTGCTTCTGCCACCTGCTCTCGGTCAAAGCAGGTCATAGGCCACCTCTGATTCAGGGGTGGGGGATATGCCCACCTCTTCATGAGCAGAGTGGCAAATTCATATAGCCAAGGGTAGGCAGGTCGTGGGATGGAGAAAGCCTTCTTGACCAAAAGGAAGAGAAATGAAACAAAATAGAGTTTCAGTGGCAAAGAGTTTTCAAATAGAGTCGAGTGGTCACTCTGGAGGTTATTCTTATGCATTATATAGATATTCTTTTTTCGTTTCTAGTGTATTAGAAGGAAATACCTGAATCTGTTGAATTCTAATCCAGTAGCCTTGATTCTTGATGATAATTGTATAACTATATAGCTTTTATCATGTGTTCTAGTTTGCTAATGCTGCCAGAATGCAAAACACTAGAGATGGATTCGCTTTTGTAAAAGAAGGGTTTATTTGGTTACACAGTTACAGTCTTAAGGCCATAAAGTGTCCAAGGTAACATATCAGCAATCAGATACCTTCACTGGAGATGTCCAATGGTGTCCAGAAAACCTCTGTTAGCTGGGAAGGCACGTGGCTGGCATCTGCTCCAAAGTTCTGGTTTCAAAATGGCTTTCTCCCAGAACGTACCTCTCTAGGCTTCAGCTCCTCAAAAATGTCACCCTTGGTTGCACTTGGGATATTCGTCCTCTCTCAGCTTCTCCGGAGCAAGAGTCTGCTTTCTCATCTGCAGCTCCTGTGCTTTCTTCAACATGTCCCTCTTGGCTGTAGCTCCTCTCCAAAACATCACTCACAGCTGCACTGAGTTCCCTCTGCCCATCAGCTCATTTATATGGCTCCATTGATCAGGGCCCACCCAATGGGTGGGCCAACACTCCATGGAAATTATCCAGTTAGAGTCATCCCCCACACTTGGGTGGGGTGCATCTCTACAGAAGCACTCAAAGAATTACAATCTAATCAACCCTGATAATGTCTGCCCACACAAGATTACATCAAAGATAATGGCATTTGGGGGACCCTATATATTCAAACTGGCACATCATGTGACCTGTGATTGTGAAAACCTTGTGGCTCATACTCCCTTTATCCAGTGTATGGGCAGATGAGTAATAAAGACAAAAATTTATAAACAATTGGGGGAGGGATAAAGGGTATGGGATGGTTTGGCTGTTCTTTTCCCTTATTTTGTCTTTATTTTGGAGTAATGAGAATGTTTTAAAATTGACTGTGGCGATGAATTCACGACTATATGATGATACTGTGAGCCACTGATTGTATACTTTGGATGGATTACATGGTGTGTGAATATGTCTCAATAACACTGCATTTTAAAAAAGGGTCTGCAGGATGGAGGGGAGTTAGGGGGCCATCTTAGGAAGGAGTCCACCGTAAACACCTACTGTGTGCCAGGCACTGTTCTAGAGCCAGGGATTACAAGATGAAAGTATCAGACCAAAAGCTCTGCCCTCCAGGAGCTTGTATTTTGGTGGAGGAAGATGACAGTAAACAAGATAAGTAAAGTATATAATATATTCGATGGTGATATGTGCTGAAGAGAACAAGGCATGAGGGCAGGAGGGTGGAGAGTGGAAGAGCTCCAGGCTCAGGGACGTCCTCACAGGGAGAGATGTTTGAGCAAAGGCTGGAGGGAAGGGAGGGAGAGCTGTGGGGATGCCTGGGGAATGAGCCCTGCCAGTAAAAGGAACCGCAGGTGCAAAGGCCCTAGGGCGAGGGTGTGGCTAGTGCGTTTGAGGAGTAGCGCAGGAGGCCTGTGTGGCCTGTGGGGAGTGAGCAGTAGGTGTTGAAGTCAGAGAAGGGGTGGGAGTTACACCTGGAATAGGGCCATGGGGGCCTCTGTTAGGCATTTACTGAGTGAGGTGGGAGATGGGGGAGGATTTTTAAAAAATTGATATATTGGCATATCTTAAGAGTCACTATTTTAAAGTAGACAATTTAGCAGGTTTTATTATATGCACTATGTTATGCAAACATCATCGCTATCTAATTCCAGAATGTTTCCATCACCCCCAAAAGAAATCCCTCCCCACCTCTGCCCCTGGCAGCTGCTAATCTACTTTCTGTCTTTATGGATTTCCCTGTTCTGCACAGTTCACATAAATGGAGTCACACAATATGTGACCTTCTGTGTCTGGCTTCTTTCGTTTAGCCTGATGTTTTCCAGGTTCGTCCATGGAGTAGCATGTACCATAGTTAACTCCTTTTTATGGCTGACTAATATTTCATGGTGTGGCTATATCACATTTTGTTTATCCATTTATTAGCTGATGGGCCTTTGGGAGGTTGCCGCTTTGGGGCTATTGTGAATTATTCTGCCATGAGCATTCATGTACAAGTCTTGGTGTGGATGTGTGTTTTCAGCCTGAGTGGGCTTGCTGGATTATATGTGGACTCCATGTTAAACAGTTTGAGGAACTGCACGTCTGTTTTCCACAGTGGCTGCACCGTTCTGCGTTTCCACCCACAATGCATGAGGGCTCCAGTTTCTTCACAGCTTCACCAACATTTGGTGTTTTCCCCTTTTTGATGGCCATCCTAGTGGCTGTGAAGTGATACAGGGGAGGATTTTGAGCAGAGGAGGGCCCTGAGCTGGCTGGGGTTTTATCAGGGATCCCTGGGAGAGGAGATCGAAGGGGAGTAAAAGAAGAAGTTGTGAGGCAGCTGCCGCCGGGGCCCAGTGAGAGTTGACAGTGCCTCGGACCAGGGCAGTGGTGATGGAGAGAAGCAGTCGGATTTGGGGTACACTTTGAAGATGGACCAAGAGGATTTGCCGAGGGACTGGATGGGGGTGTGGGGGTTGGGGAGGAAGAGAGATGAGCCAAGGATGCTCGAAGGTGTTTGGCAACTGGACAGTGAGTGGAGTTCCTTTTTGCTGTTGGAGAACCCCGTGGGTGAGGAACTTGGTGTTTTCCTGTGCTGGTGGCTTAGTGGGCTGGGGGCTTGTTGTTTTCCAGGTTTTTGGTGTGCCCAGCGAGAAAACTTGGATCCTCATTTTGGGAGACGGGGGAGATGTGGAAGAAGACAGTGAAAGCTGTGATTCATTCATGTTAAAAAAAAAGCCCACTTGCCTTCTCAACCTGTCATTCCATGAAAGTCACTTAAAGCTAGCCATTTGCTTCCTTCCCCTTGGAGTGGAACAGTCTACACTCCAGGGGTTTGCAGAGAGCAGCCAGGGTGTTCATGTTGCTTACAGGCTGGTTAAAAAGGCATGTGCACTGCAGCCTGCGGGGTTCTTGCTTCTGAAGCTAGTTAGGGGATTATCTTGAGAGACAACTGTCCCCATGAATGAGTTGTGGGCATGGTGGGGTGGCTAGTCCCTAGTTCCTTCCTGTTGGTTGGAAATGTCTTGGGCTTGTTCCTCTTTTAGCTGACCAGTCAGCAAATGCTTTCTTTGCTCCCTCCTGCTTTCAGGTTCTGCCCTAGGTACCTGGGGAGGGGGGTATGGGGAGATGGGAAGAGAAACCCCAGCTGATATGCAGCAACAAAGGGGACACATTTCCCCCAAAGAGCATCCTGGTGGTTAAGAACTTGAGCTCTGGACTCAGATTCCTCAGGGTCCAGTGCTGGCTTCAGTATTTAATAACTGTGTGACCTTGAGCAAGTGACTTAATCTCTCTGAGTCTCTGTTTCTTATTCCATCAAAAGGGGGAAAATAATAGCATCTATCAAATAGGGTTCTTGTGAGAGATGTACATAAAACAACCCTTTATTATGCACCTACTGTGCTTCAGCAGTCTGCTAAATAATTGAGCCACATTCATTATCTCAGGTTAACCTTCTGTCAACCCTGCAACCTGGATGTGGTGATTCCCGTTTCAGGTGAGCCAACCGAAATGCAGAAGGTAAGCCAATGGATGAAGGTTGTGCAGCTAGCAAAAGAGAAGACAGAAA
>PVKY010004530.1:0-19104 GCA_004027775.1 Bradypus variegatus
TTTTGAATAGGAAGTGAGATAAGGTAGGTTAGTATAGGCTAAAGTGAAATAGTGACACATTCCAAAGTAATTTGGGCAGATAATAAAATATATACTTACAGCCTCCCCCACCACCCAACCCCGAGGAGCTGGGGGAAGGTGCAGATGTGTTGGACTTCCTCACCTGGATTGGTGTTGATGTTGTCACAAACATTGGGACCGGCAGTTTGATGTGCTGAGCCCTCGATCATGGGACTTGCCTTAATGTAGCTTGTTGCTGCAAAGGAGGGGCTGAACTTGCATATGGTTGTGCCTGAGAGTCTCTCCGAGTACCTCTTTGTTGCTAGGATGTGGCCCTCTCTCTCTCTAACTGAGCCACCTTGACAGGTGAACTCAGTGCGCTCCCCCCTATGTGGGAACTGACGCCCAGGGATGTAGACATCCCTGGCAATGCGGGTTATGACTCCTGGGGATGAATCTGGAGCCGGTATGTGGGACTGAGAGTATCTTCTTGAACAAAAGGGGGATGCAAAATGAGACGAAATGGAATCAGTGGCTGAGGGATCTCGGGTGGAGTCGAGGGGTCACTCTGGTGGACATTCTTATGCACAATGTAGATAACACTTCTTAGGCTTCTGTGTATTGCAATGGCTGGAAGTGAATGCCTGGGACTACCAAGCTCCAACCCAGCAGTCCGGACTCTTGAAGATGATTATATAATAGTGTGGATTACAAGGGGTGATTGTGGAGACCTTGTGGATCGCACCCCCTTTGTCTAGTGTATGGATGGATGAGTGGAAAGACGGGGATAAAAACTAAATGACACGTTGGGATGGGGTGGGGGGATGGTTTGGGTGTTCTTTTTTCATTTTTATTTTTTTATTCTAGTTCTGATTCTTTCTGGCATAGGGAAAATGTTCAGAAGTGGATTGTCGTGATGAACGCATAACTAGATGATCATACTGTGAGCGGTTGACTGTGTACCATGGATGATTGTATGTTATGTGAATGTGTTTGAATAAAACTGAATTAAAAAAAAAAAGTAAATGACAAATAGGGTGGGATGGGGGGAATGGCTTGGGTGTTTTTTTTTCCCTTTTATTTATTATTCTTATTCTGATTCTTTCTGATGTAAGGAAAATGTTCAGAAATAGATTGTGGTGATGAATGAATAAGTATATGAACATACTTTGAACAGCTAATTGTATACCATGGATAATTATATGGTATGTGAATATATTTCAATAAAACTGAATTAAAAAAAAAGGTAAAAAGAACCAGGTGAAATTAATTCTTAAAATATATTTTATTTAACCCATTATATCCAAAATGGTATCATTTCAATACATAATCAATATTTTCAAAGCAAACTGATATTATCTTTTATATTCTTTTTGGTACTGTCTTCAAAATCTGTAATTAACAACTTATAACACAACTGAATTCAGACTAGTCACAATTCCAAGTGTTCAACAAAGTGTCCATCTAAAGATTCTGAAACAAAACCCAGAATGGAATATTAAGGTGACTTAGGCTAATAAAAGAGTAACAGAGGAAATGAATGAGGCAGAAAAGGCAGACTAGGCCACAGCAGCAGGCCAGTCTGAGAAAATTTAGATTTTATGTTGTAAGCAAATAAGAAACCAAAGAAAAATATTTAACAAGTAGGGATGACTAAAGCATTATTTCAGGAAGATTAACTTGTTTTTCTTCACTCAGATACACAAATTCAACATGTGATTTTTTTCCCCAATACTTTTATTACATGAAAAATTACTGAAATGGAAATAGAGAAAATAATCTGTCATCAAGCAATTACATTCCATTGATTTGTTATATAATGAAAATACTTCTAGATATATTTTGAAATATTTTTATTTCATGACATTTTAACTGGTTTTTGGTGAAAAATACAGAAGTTTTAAGAACTTCATCAAAATTTAAGTCTTAACTTTAACACTTCCTATCAAGAGCTTCTTTTAGCCAAGGATCTAAAATATTCTTAATCAAATACAAGTTTCAGACACTCAAGACCATACTCCTGAAATACATTACAAAGAATTTTGATTGCTAATAAGAAAACGACCTACAAATTTTATTATCTATAAAACAGTATCACAACAAGGTGAGTCTCCTACAGTAAATTTCTTAACTTCAAAATTGAGTCTATAACGCCTGGTTTTAGGGAGGTCTGTGCCGAGTTCTCAGAGAGCCCAGACCAGGGAGGTTCAAGGAATGAAAGTGAGAGCAGAAGGAGGGTCGACTTACTGGGCGCAGGGGGGCAGCAGGAGCACCCCGCTTGGCAGCACCCCAGCCACGTGGCCTGCAGCGGGTCACCTCCCCTTCGGGGCCCCAGCCTTGCCCTCTGTCAAATGGGTTTCAGCAGCCGGTGTCTGCGCGGGCTCCGGTCACCTTCGGGGTTCGCGCTCCCGGGGTCTCCTCCGGCAGGCGGGGCCAGAGCCTCTTGGAGCCTCTCGGGAGCCGCTAGCTTTGTGGCCGCACCCCCTTCTCTGCCCTCCCCACGCAGCCTGTCTGGGCTCCCTCCCCCAGCGTGGCCCTAGCTCGCGCCGCCTCGGGGCTCTAACCCTCCCACCCTTCTCAGGCAGCTCAGGCCTCCCTCTGGGGGGAGGAGTCAGACCCTTTGGGGAGGGCAGGGGGCCAAGAGCTGACCCTGCGCCCTTGCCTCCGGGGGGCCCAGCGCCCCTTTACTGACCAGGATGGATTGTTCAGAAGTGGCTTTCAGCTGCCCCAGCTCTTCATTTCCTGAAAGCCCCCAAGGCCAGAGCTGTACTGTCTGACGCGGAAAACAAAACAAAACAAAAAACATGCAACGAAACTAAAATTGTGAAGTATAGCACATTGTTGATATTCATTTATCATTTCTGTATTTTATCATTTGTTTATTGCCATAGTCGGACTTTGCTAGCAACCGCCCTCCCCCACCCCAGCACTAACTACACAAGATTAAATCCAAAATCCACAAAAGTAAGGGATAACTCCAGGGAAGCAAATTATTTTTCGTCAGTATTTGCGCATCCTCAGATACAGGGTTTAGGGAGTTTTTTCATTTTTTCTTTTAGCACACTTTATTTTGAGATCATTGTAGATTGAAAGGCAGTTGTAAGAAATCATAAGGGGAGACCCCACATACCCTTCCCCCAGCTTCCCACAGAGGCCACCCCTGTGTAACTGCAGTGCAAGGTCACAGCCAGGAAATGGGCTTTGGTAAGCCCTGCTGACCTTACCAGATGTCCCCCGTTTCATGTGTGCTCATTTTCATCTGTGTGTTTAGTTCTATGACATTTTACCACATGTGCAGGTTTGTGCATCCACCACCACAGTCAAGACACAAACAGCTCATCACAGGCCCCTTTGGCCCCTTATAGAAATAAGACCAACCCCCTCCCCTCCTTAATCCCTGACCATAACTGGTCTGATCCCTGTCTCTGTAACACTTACTGCAGAATATAGGAGACCTAGAGCTAGATAGCAGTTAGTGAAGGGGGAACAATAACGGAGTAAGAATAGATAACGTATTGAGGGTAATCTTAATGATGTGGTTTCTTTTTCTTGTGGTATGGTAGTATATTCAAAGCAATGAAATTATTTCAATATATTTGTTTTTCCTCTTCCTTTGTTTTATTTTGTCTGGAAATGTTATGTTTATTTTTTGATAAATAAATTAATAAAATAAAAAAAGAATGTTTTGCCTAGACCTAGCCCCCCCCCCCCAATTGAGTCTATACATGTAACATTTCAGAGACTTTACCTAAAGCCTAAAAAAAGTTAATACTCAAAAGAGGAACTAAGAAGCAGGGCACAGGAAGAACACCACTGTCACAAACCATTCCCTTCATTACTTACAGTGACTGCCAAGGCAGATAGGGTGACTTCCCAGGGAAAAGTCAGAAATCCTCACATCAGGATACTGAAAAGCATGCTGCAATTTCAGCAACTAACTGCTCTACATTAAAGTTATGGCATTTTCTTTTTTAATATTTTTTAAGGCAGAAAATGATCTTAAAGTTCACCGAGTTCCTTTCACTTTTTAAGATAATGAAACAGAGATCCAGATAGGTTTATTATTGTGTCCAAGATTGTACAGCTACTTAGTGAAAGAACCAGTACCAAATGTTAGCTTGTAAGAAGTCCAAACTCAAAACCAATCCTTCTGCCACTGCTTTACACTTTTTAAAATTTCCCAATTATCCACACAGATATAAAGCTTTTATAATTCTAAAAAAAGAGGTTAAAAAAAAAAGTTTGCTTTAAAATCTACTGAAGATTTCTTCAAACATTTTCCCTCTCCTAAGGAGAACTGAGGTCTCACCCTATAGGTCACTTTCTCAGAAAAGCCTTCCAAAGCACCTGTACCCTGGACAGGCCAGGTTCCCTAATTGCAAATTTTCTTTACTTCTCTTTTGTAAATGCTTGATAATTTTACAAATAATTATTTAATTATTCTCTACCCAGGCCTTAAATCCTTACATTGGTGTTTCTCATGGGTTCTGTGTTCTAGAGTCTTTGCTGTATATAACAGGTGTTCCTAGCATGAGATTTATAGCCATGAAATTGTATACAAAATTGTTTTATTTCTGTATTCTTCTTCAGATTCCGCAAGAATTATCTCAAAAAAGGTTAAGAACCAAAACATAGTAGATTTATGTTGTTCCCCTGCCCAGAAATATCCTTTCTTTGGAGAAACACCTACTTCCCCATCTCACATGGTTCCAGGAAGGCCATCAGTCACATTGTGGAACCTGTTCTCTGACTGCTCCCGTGGGCACCCCCAAACTTGGCCAATGATGGTAACCCAAACGTCTCGTGGACCCAGTAAGACGCTCTCCCTGATACAGAATACACAGGCCTGGGAAAGAGGTTCCCTCTTGATTCCATAGCTCTAAGGCCCTTATATAAGCTTAGGGTTGTTCGTGGTCCTCTGGGGCACATTTCCTGCCCGAAAATGAGGCCAAAGCAGTGGAAAGCAAAGAGAAGACAAACCTCGATTACACTGTTTGGACATCTAGATCCAGACATACTATTTCTGGTATGTTCAAAAATGTGAAGGGGGAAAAGTGTCCAACTTAAGCTAACTGAAGCTGGGTTTCTATTACTTACAGTCATAAGTCATTAAAGAGAGCCACTCAATTTGCATTGTTGGAATTACAGCCTATACGGTGATCACTCCCAAAGGTCCACCCCTAGCCCAGACATCTGTCAAACTCTAGATCCAAATATACAGGTGGAAATCTCTACTTGGTTGTCTCAAAGGCATCTCAAACTCCAAATAATCAAAACTGAACTGGCTCTCCTCCTACAATTCTCAAGTCAGCAAACAATAAGCTAGAAACCTGGGAGTCATTCTTGCCAATCCATTACTTCTCTCCACCAGAGCTAATTACCAAGTCTTGTCAATTCTAGGCCTTAATTATCTCTCATCATCCAAGTCTGGACTTCATTACAAGTTTCAGCGTCATCAGTCCTCTTTTCTTCAAACCAATTGTCTACAATGCAACTAAAGTAATTTCCCTAAACTGCAAATCTGATTATTTTATCCCCACACCTGACATACCCCTACCCTCCTTCATAAAATACACATGCAATGGCAAACTCAACCGTTTCAGACATGATTAGGGACATAACAAATCTATACCAAGACAAAACAAGGGTAATGAGAAGCATAAAAGTAAAAACAACAAAATCCATATTAGAATAGCTCAGTTTCTTCTGTTTTTGAGAAAAGATACTAAAACATAATGTCTTATCTATTCAATATCTATTCATTAGTTCTATATTTAACTGCCCAACTTGATTCAGGTCCCACTGGGCCCACTATGAGATGGATTCTACTGATCAACTATCTCCGGAAGGCACTACTCTAACTAGTGCTCTCTTGAAAAAACACTGCTGGGACCTTTAAGCACATCATTTGTTTTTATTTTTAAAGAATAATTAGCCTTTAAACTATTAGCTGTAAAAACTGATGCCCATTAAAACTATGATTTAGTAAAATATCCAGACACATTTATTTTTTTAACTTTTTTTTTAATTCAGTTTCACTGAAATATATTCACATACCTTACAATCATATACAGTATACAATCAAGTGTTCAGAGGATGATCATATAGTTATGCATTCATCACCACAATCTATTCCTGAACATTTTCCTTACATCAGAAAGAATCAGAATAAGAATAAAAAATAAAAGAAAAAGAACACCCAAAACATCCCCCATCCCAATCTATTTGTCATTTAGTTTTTATTCCCATTTTTCTACTCATCCATCCACACACTAGACAAAGGGAGTGTGATCCACAAGGTTATCACAATCACACTGTCACCTCTTGTAATCTACATTATTCTACAGTCATCTTTAGGAGTCCACACCACTGGATTGGAGTTTGGTAGTTTCAGGTATTTACTTCTAGCTATTCCAACCTAAGAGGTGTTACCTATATAGTGCATAAGAATGTCCACCAGAGTGACCTCTCGACTCCAATTGAAATTGCTCAGCCACTGAAACTATTTCGTCTCATTTTGCATCCCCCTTTTGGGCAAGAAGATATTCTCAATCCCAAGATGCCGATGCCAGGTCCAGATTCATTGCCGGGAATCATATCCTGCATTGCCAGGGAGATTTACACCCCTGGGAGTCGGGTCCCACGTAGAGGGGAGGGCAGTGAGTTCACCTGCCAAGGTGGCTCTGGCTCAGTTAGAGAGAGAGAGGGCCACATCTGAGCAACAAAGAGGTACTCAGTGGGAGACTCTCAGGCACAATTATATGCAAGTTTAGCCTCTCCTCTGCAGTAATGAGCTACATAAGGGCAAGCCCCATGATCGAGGACTCAGCACACCAAACTGCCAGTCCCAATGTTTGTGATGACATCAACACCAGTCCAGGTGAGGAAGTCCAGCACTTCTGCACCTTCCCCCAGCTCCTCAGGTCAGGGCATGGGGGGGGGCTGTAAATATATTTTTTATCCTCTGCCCAAATTACTTTGGGATGTGTCACTATTTCACTCTAACCTGTACTAACCTACTATATCTCACTTCCTATTCAAAATTCCATGTAACTGTGGTGTTTGAACAAAACGACTGTAAAGTTATACTGTTTAGGAAATACAGATCCCGTACCAAATAGACATCTCTTCCCTTGGTCTCACATGGAAGTTGAAGTTTCACAACACAGACAGTTTCGACCTTTACCCTTTGGCCTGGTTTGCCCTAGTCTTAACCAGATCTGCTTCATTCATATCACTAATTGAAGTCTGGGCTCTCTTTCAGCTTTTTTTTAAACAGCGGCTGTATGCACTAATACTGACATTCATATCTGCTGAGCTCTAGCCGAGTTTCAGGTGTCTCAGAAATATGCATTCAGACACATTTATTTTTGTATTTACTTTTTAAAAATGTAGGATATCATGATTGTCAATGGCACACATAAATACTGGCTATTACCTTGAAAATGACCACTACAATCGGCTATCAAAACCCTTCCACAATTCCCCCCTTATATAATCTCTACAAGTTTGTGAAAATTATCAGCTTTTAGAGAATCTGTGAGTTAAGATTCAAAAGAACAAATTATGAAAAAGAACAAAAACTAGGGGATCAGCATGAACAACAAAAGAAAATAAAGATAAATTGGACTTCATCAAAATTAAAAACTTTTGTGCAAAGGACATCAAGAAAGTGAAAAGACAACCTACAGAATGGGAGAAAATATTTAGAAACCATATTTCTGATAAAGGTTTAATATCCACAACATATAAAGAACATCTACAAATAAACAACAAAAAGACAAAATAAATCCCAATTAAAAAAATGGGCCAAGGACTTGAATAAACATTTTTCCAAGGAAGATGTAAAAATGGTCAATAAGCACATGAAACGATGCTCACTACCACGAGATACCATTTCATACCCACTAGCATGGCTACTATTTAAAAAAATAAACAGAAAATAACAAGTGTTGGAGAGGATGTGGAGAAACAGGAACACTTATTCATTGTTAGTAGAAATGTAAAACGGTGCAGCTGCTGTAGAAAGAGAGTTTAGTGGTTCCTCAAATAATTAAACTTGGAATTATGAACAGGCGATCCCACTTCTAGGCATATACCCAAAAGAACTGAAAGCAGGAACTTGGACAGATACTTGCACACCAATGTTCACAGAGGCAGTATCCACAATAGCCAAAAGGTGGAAGCAATCCAGGTGTCCATTAAAAGGTGACTAAATAAACAAAATGTTGTACATACGATGGAATACTATTCAGCCATAAAAAGGAATGAAGTTCTGATACATGACACAAGACAGATGAACCTTGAAGACATGTTCAGTAAAATAAGCCAGTCACAAAAGAACAGATATCATGATTTCACTTATATAATTAACTAGATATATAAATTTACAGAGACAGAAAGTAGACAACCAGGTTCCCAGGGGAAGGCAGGGGGTATATGCAGAGTTAATGCTTAATGGCTACAGGGTTTCTCTTCAGGGCGATGGAAAAAGATTGGTGGTGATGATAGTGCAACACAGTGAATGTGATCAGTACCACTGAAATGTACCCTGAAAGTGTTTGAAATGGGGGAAATGTATATTTGTTACCACTGTAAAAAACTTTTTAATTAAAAATTTTTAAAAAAAATTTTTAAGCTGGGGGAGGGAGGATGTCAAGGTGACTCGACCTCACTGGCCTACCTCCTTGTTCAGGACTCCCATCCAAAAATACATACATTGCCTGAAACTTTTTACTTGTTAAAGAGGTTCAACAAACATCCTCTTTAAAAAATAACTTTTCATAGTGACATTAAAGCTATAAGTCATTCACATGCGATTGTGGTTTAAATTCTTCCTTCCCAACACTTATTCATTGCTGACGGGACTGTACAGCCACTCTGGAGGACAACCTGGAGGTTCCTTAGAGATTTAGACTCTAAGTTCTTAGAGTTACCCTATGATCCAGCAATTTCACTTCTTGGTATATACCCAGATCTGAAAGCAGTGACACAGTTATTTGCACACTGATGTTCATAGCGGCATTATTCACAATTGCCAAGAGATGGAAACAATCCAAAAGTCCTTCAACAGATGAGTGGATAAACAAAATGTGGTATATACATACGATGGAATACTATGCAGCAGTGAGAAGGGACGAGGTCATGAAACATGACAACATGGATGAAACTTGAGGACATAATGCTGACTGAAATAAGCCAGGCACAAAAAGAGATATTGTATGTTACCACTAATATGAACTTTGTGAAAAATGTAAAAGAAATGTTTTATATTGTAGACTGTAGAGGACCTAGAGATAGACAGCAACTAGTGAAGGGGGAAAGATAATCTAGTAAGAACAGATAAGATATTGAAAGAACAGGTAAGATATTGAAAGTAATCTTAATGATACGGGCATGCTCAGGAATGCCTATGGTTGGTTAATTTTCTTGGGATATGGTAGGAACATGTTGGAAGCAATGTAGTTATTTTAGGTTATTTGTTTTTCTTATTTCTTTGTTTTGTTTGAATTGGTGGGTTTTGTTTATTTTTTTGATAAATAAAGTATAAAAAAAATTCTTCCTTCCCAACATCTACACTGAAGAAGTGAGAGTACTGACTAAGGAGAGTACCCTATTCATCAATTCTAAGAGGCATTTTTTAAAAAATGTTTTAGCATCTCTGAAATTGGGGTACATCTCACAATCAGTGGCTAACAATTAATTGGAAGCACATTTTCTTTTAAGTGGTCTATAAAATTATGCGGCATCTTACAACTCATGTAATTCAATGTGGCCCAACATTTAATCTTATAAATGCTAGAGCTGGACTGACTTGATCAATGTGGACCTTAAGGTATTAAGAAGGCATTTTAAAACAGAGTAAAAACTGGTAAAAGGGGGAAGAGGGAAGAAAAGAAAGGGTCCTTAGTCCAAAATTCAACCAAAGAGGAAATCCATGCTCCCAAAATCCAAAAACAGATCAGCACAGTAGTTTAATAGCTACTACTAGGCTCAACAGGGGCTTTCCCCCATTTATTCAATTCCATATGCAACAAAGTCAGATACAGACTGGGTCTGCAATCTAATACTAGAACTAATATTTATATAAAAGTAGCTATAAAAGACCAAATGACTCATGGAACTGCATAATTAACACGTGCATGTTATTGTATATAAACGATACATCAATAAAACTGATTTTCAAAAGATGAATAAATATGGGCAATAAGAAAAGATTAGATAAAAATTGTATGCCTTAAAAAAACACTGTGGGACTTTAGGAGGAGGAAGAAAACGGGGAAGAACTGCAGAGCAGAAGTGGAATTTGAAATGGTGCTGGCTGGATGAGCAAGAGCAGGCAGGACTTGGACACATGGCACCTGGTCATCTATGTGCAGCTCAGGTAAAGGTAATGTTTTAAGCAATAGAAGGAACTGGGGAAAAAAGAGCATGTGTAGGGAGCAAAAATAGTGAGAGATTAAAAATAAAGCAAATCTGGGGGAAATTATGGGCTTCAAACCCCATGGGAAGTACTTCACGTAATAGAAGCCACCGGAAACTTGTAAGCAAAGTGTAAGAACTGGATTTCAAGATTAATTTAGGCAGAAATGCATAAGATGAACTGGATAAAGGAGAAAGTGAAGGCAAGATTTTCTTAACATTAGTCCAGGTGGGATAACAAGTTAGCTCAAAAAAAGGACTTTGAAAAAGGGGAATTAAATATAACAGAAATTTAAAGAAAAAAAGAACTGTGTGAAAACCAAACATTACCAGATCTGGTAAACTGAAATGGTAATCAAAGTCCTCTCCAGAAAAAACGACCTAGGCCTGAATGGCCTTATAGGTGAGATGTGTCAAACTTTCAAGGAACAGAAAATCCCAATCTAAACTCCTGAAAAGAAGTCGCCAACTCATTTTTATGAGTCTATTACACCTTTGACTCCAACACTTATTAAGGATTATACCAGAGTCAGCAGGAAGAGAAAGGAGAAGAGTTCTAATATCACGAAAACAGATTTAACAAATGTTGGCCACTGAGAAGATTGTAATGGAATAGGGAAAGGTTTGGTTCAACAGAAATAAGTAACCTCAGACAAGCAAGTTTGAACCAGAACAGCCAGCAGAGATACACCTAAAGCAGAGAGAAGAGAGGATTCAAGTGCAGAAGAGAAAAAAAGGGATAGAAACTAGAGAATCACTCTTCTAGAAAAGTCTGAACAATAACATCAAGGGACTAGAGATATATAGAAAGTGGTCTGAAAACTGAAACTTGGAGAGCATTTAAATTAAGCAGCAAGGAGGAAGAACAGAATGCAGAAAAGGGGCAGACAAGGACAAAGTCAGAACCCCCTTTTCATCTAGTTAATTGTTACTTATCCTTCAGAATTGTCCTGGGTTCCAAGGTAACATTTTCAGGGAGGCCTTCCTAGATTCTCCCAACAACACCAGTATCAAGGCAGTTTCCCCATGTAAAGCTCTTATATAACACTCTGCACTTTAATTATAATCACAATGATAGTTAATTATATAATCCATTCTTCAATATCCTTCTCCTCCACTAAACTATAAACTCCATAAGGGCAAAGAACATTCCTGTTGATGTTGATGCATCCTGTTTATTACCTTGCATGTTGTGTGGGAAGACAGCAACCATTCGTTGAATGAAATGAATAGATGCATAAAAGTCAACCAAAAACATCTCAAGAATGTGAGGTCAATGCTAAATTATCAAGGAGACAAGTAAGAAGAGGTGCTCTGAATGTGTTAGGTTATATATGACCTACAAAGTAACAGTTTCAGTTGATTTGTGAAGGTGAAATCCAGATAACAAGGGGTTAAGAAGTGAATGGGTGGCCAGGAAGAAAACACAGGAAAAGTAGACTACTCCTTCAAGTGTGGTTAACAGTGGCAATCTCGTTAGAGATGGGACCATGAACGACTGAATTTTAATTTACCTCAGTTTTGCTCTATTTTGCAATTCTGCTTTAATAAACCACTTATTGCTTTTACAAGGAAAAACTTTTTTTAACGTGATTTGAAAAGGAAAAGCAGGCAACAAGACAGCTTGAGGGAGGAGGGACTCAGAGAAGGGTCTTTGTAAACTGAGGGAATCTTAAGCACATTTGTACTTTTAAGAACCCAAAGACAAAAGAGGGGATAACTTCTGCTCAGTTAACTAGAAAAGAAGGGAACAAAGAAACAAGTAAAGTGGTAATCCAGTAAGAAGGACAAAAAATATTCTTCCTCTGAAAAGGAAGAGAAGCAGCAGACGATAGCAGGAATCCAGTAAATTCTGGAAGGAGCTTCCACTAGATGCCTCTATCTTTTCAGTAACAGTGGAAATAAGTGAAGAAAATAAAAAAGGTCTCAAACGGACCCCATGGAGAATGTGGAAGAGGGAAAAAAACAGGAATAGAACATTGTTTCTATTAAAAATGCCTTCTAAATTTCAATCAGCCTTTCATAAACTCAACCCATCCCTAGATCAGACAACAGCCTGTGTTTTGGCTGTGAGTTTAAATATTTAAATAATTCTGGTTCACAAACTTAATTTCAACAACTGAAAACAATGATAAACATTATTAAGTTAACATTCACTGCAATTCAAAGTTTAACTCTTCTTAGAAGTAAATGTAGTAAAGGAGTTAATTTCAACTCAAGCAACAAAACAGTGATCATTTCAAATGTGAGTAACTAAAAAATGCTCCACATGAAAGTGCAGAAAGGAACTTTTTTGTTTTTCCTTCGGAACTCACACTTCACTTTAACAGTACCTCAATAGGAAGGAAAATCCTGGGTTCAAGATCCCAGCTGGCTTAAACAAATCATTTCACCACTTTGAGTCTTCGGTTTCCTTCTCCAAAAAGTGTAGAATACAATAACCAGACTGTATCTTAAGGATTAAATGACGTAACACAGGTGACTGTGCCAAGTTCATACTATGTACTCGGGAACAGTTTAACCGTTTAAAAGAGGAAAAACTGTAGCACTTAGACCAAATTAAAACAACTGAGAGCTTGCAAGAGGAGTACAAGTCACAAAAAGCCAGACCCTAACACAGAGCACATTGTTTTTCTTCCCTGACGCAAACTCCTTTTTTTTTCCTTGCCAAACCTTTCCACTAGGAGTCTGGAAAAAGAAAACGCGTGCGTTCAATTCAGCAAAAAAAAGTTTTCGGAAACTGAAGTGCAGCATCACAACAGACAGGGCCACGAAGGCAGCGAAGGACAACAGGTGAACGGACACAGGGCCCTCCGAGAACCTGGCACCTTCGCGTGGGCAAGCTTTCAGGGAGGCCTGAGAACTCCCCCCGGTTCTACGTCCACCGAAACCCCCACCCCGCTTTTTTTTTTTTTTTTTTTGCAGAATCGTCCAGAAACAAATCACGAATATCAACCTCTCAGTTACTGGGCGCGGGAGGTGAGCGCCTTTCCCATTTAAGGATTCGAGCTGCGTACTCCAGGCGGTTTTCGCCAACACCGCCTCCCCAAAGTCGGCCTGAACCCCGGGAGTGGGAAACAAAGGAGGGGCCGGGTGGCGGGGCGCGGCGGAAGGCAGGAAGGACCCGATCGGGGGGGCTCCAGGGATGGGAGCTGGGGAGCCCGGGCGAGAGCGGCCTGGAGGACAGCGCGAGGCGCAGGTAGACACCGCTCGAGGCCACCGGGGCCTTGCGGGTCGCCGGGCCAGGCCGCTCGGTCCCGGAGCCCTCCGGCCCCTTCCCGGGACCGCCGTCCCCTCCCTCAGCCCGCCGCCCGCCACGGGCCTCCCCGCGCGCGGCCCGGCTCCTCTGAAACTTCGCCCCGAGACCCGCGCCGGCCTTCCCGCCGCGGCCCAGCCCTCCCGGCGCTCACACGCACTTTCGGACGAGTCAACTCACCCGGACCCCGGGGAAGTCATCCTCCAGCCCCTCTGCGCGGGGCGGGGTGCGCGCAGCGAGCCGCAGGGGAGCGCCGCGAAGCCTGGCTCGGCCTCCGCCCTCGGCGTGCAGCGGCCCCGGCCCGGTCGCCCCTCGCGCGGCCGTGCGATCCTCGTCTTACGCCGACGGCCCCGCCGGAGACCGAGCCTTCCTGCCCGCCCTCCCAGCCCTCCTCCTTCGGCCCGGGCCAGCAGGCGGATTCCAATCTCGGCAGCCGCCGCCACCGCGGCCGACTCTCGCGTGTGGGGGGGGCGGGGGCCGGCGGGGGAGGGGCGGGTCTGCGCGAGCCCTGGGCGCTGCGCGCACGCACTGAGAGGGCGCCCTGCCTGCGCCGCGCGCACCCAAGCCCGGGCGCCGGCCCCGCCCCGGACTCGAAGGGACTCGAGCGCGCGGCGGAAGTGCCCGAAGGGGCCGCAGAGCCCGGCGCCCCGCTGCCGCGGGGGACTGCGGGTCGCCGGCAAGGGGGCGCCGGGCTGCTGGGACGGGGAAGGAGGGGGGCTTCGCCTCCGCGCGCCCCGCCGTCGCCGCCCCCTTGCTCGGCCCGAGCCCAGCCGGCCCTTGGGATCCGGAAACTTCCAGTCCGGGCGCCGCGGCGTGGGGACCGCGGGGTGGATTCCGTGGAGGGCGCCGTGGACGCGACGGCCGCGCAGGGCGGGCGGCCGGTGTTTGCCATTCGCACGCATCCCTTCGCACACACCAGTAATGCACTCGGGCACATCCTGGCTGGGTCGAGATCTAACAAACCTCGTCGCTCACAATTCACACACCGAGGAGGGCAGTCGCCAGGCCTCGAGAGTAGTGGTAGTTGCGACAAAGAAAAAACAAATGCAGTCGCACTTCGTTTTTTCCTGCCCGGGACGCTTCTTTTTGGGGGCTCTTAGCCAACGTGCCGGGGAACAACGAGGGAGGTGGAGGTGAACGGTCTGTGAGTGAGCCGAGGGAAAAGAGGCATTTCCTCATCGATCCGGGATCTCCAAGGCCTTGCCCGCGCTGTGGTCTGCGAGCCCGCGGATGCCAAAGGCACTCACCCAGCCGCTGAAGTCAGCGGGCTATAAATATTGCTGCCAGTCTCTACCTCTGGCTCACTTTTGTGACCTTGTATACCCTCCGGAGTCTCGCTTTCCAACTGGAAAATGTAAATAATTGTCGCTACCTCTTTCCTTTGATTTTCTCCTCGTGCTTTGTGGAAAATACACTTAAAGGTGATCGGTGTCCTGTATGTGAAGAGGTCACTTAACAACTAAACGTGACCTTGCCCTCCTTAGTATTTCAACTCAACGAATAGATTGTGTTCAATTTAGTCTCTTTACAAAAGATAGGGTTTTTGTGGTTTTTTTTTTTAAGTCTCTTTATAAAATCACATTAAAACTGTGGGTAAAGAGAAAGAGGAAAGGAAAAAAAAGAATGTGCCAGATCTTGGTGTGGTTTTTGTTTTGTTTTGTTTTGTTACACACATTGTCCTCTAAAGAATTATTTAGATTTCGGGGCATTCCTTAATATCCTTGTTTAAATTCTCTTATATTTTTGTTTAAATGTTTTTCCTCTCCATCTTTTATCCTGTCCCCGTTTTCCTTTTCCTACCTTTGCCCTTAATGTCTCAGAATACCTTGGTAAATCCAAATTATTTTTTAGTGCTGTTTTCTTCTCTGACTTTTGTTCTGGGCTCTAATTTAGCTGTCTCAGATTTGAGAGTCATTGGGTTATAGTATCTAGCTACGCAGGAAGAATCTAAGATATGTGAATTTCCTTAACATCAATTACAATTTGTCACTTTTCTTTTTCAAGTTTCCTATATACTACACTGCTTTAATTATAGGGGAAAGGGTGGGCCTTTTGCTCAAGGAGATTCAGATTGATCTGCAGAAGAATTCATTGCTGTACACTGTGCAGTGTGTCATGACAGAGAAAAGCAGAGTGAGTGATTTCTTATGTCTTCACTTGCCTAGTTTGATTTTGAGACATGTGTATCAGTCTATCAAATAGCTAGGAGTTTCAGATTGGAACTTCAGTACATCAAGTAGCTGAAACACATCAGTGTTGCCTGGCTTGTGTTATATGCCAACTTGGAAATGAGAGCAAAATTAAGACATCAAATTTTAAGTCATAACATCTCTGACTGCTTCTCTACAAAAGGATCCACTTTTCAAGTCTTTGGGGATTTCACTTGACCTCCTTTTGCTCTCCTTAGAGATAAGTCCCACCTAGTGCCTATATTTAAATCCTTAGCATATGTCCCGGTGGGCAACCTTCCGACAACTGAGTGGACCATGGTGCTGTCTCTGGTTCCTGGCGTGTGTATGCATGCCAGCCTGTTTTTCCGGTTTGCCTGCCCTCTAAATGAGCAGAGCAGCCAGGAAACCCAAGGAGACATCTGGGCACGTATGGTCTGGCCCCCAAACTCAAAGGCAATGCCCCAAGGTTCAAATTCAACACTCTCTGATGTGGTGGTATTCCTGTAAGTAGATTAATATAATGGACTAGAAATGGGCCTTTTTCCTCTGTAAGGCTAGTTTGAGGTATAGTCTCAAGAGTAGTAGCTGTTGCATGGCTAAATCACATGACATTAGTTTGGAACAGAAATGAGCCAATTATTAGATCTTCCCATTACTGGCGCCTTCTCATACTAGTCTCAGGTTCCCTGATCACCTATCTTAAATTAATACTTCATCACAACCAATTTCATTTTCTTTATACTACACTACTTTTTACTCTCTGAAATTACCTTGTTCGTTTAGATATTTGGGTGTGATCTTTGAGTCCTTCTTCCTGCCGCACTGGAATGCAGACCCCATGAGAGCAAAGACCTTGTCATTTTCATTCCCCACCTTGTGCCTGGCACATCATAAGTCCTCCATATGTATTGCTGAATGAGATAAAGATAGAATATCCCTCTGAGCATTTCTGAACTTTGTCACTGAGACTCTTCCAGCTTTAAGGGCTGTCATGGACTGTGTTGGAAAGGCTTTGGATTGGCCAGAGAAGGAAGCTGTGGATTTCACCATCTTCAGAAAAATGGGCCGTCTGCCTTCAGGAATCCAATTTCATTGCCAGTTAATCCATCGAAAGTCATGTTCCTGTTGTAATGACTTTATGAGTCAAAAGGGAGTACCAAGTCTTTCTAAGTCTGGAGATACATTAGAGCACAGTAAGGAGAGACTAAGTGATAGGAGGCCCTTAGTAGGATGATAATTTAGGTTGGTTTCAGACTGAATATTAAATGGACAAAAAAGGTTGAGGAAACTAGAGGAAATAGCTGCATTTTTCAGCATGGACACTAATATATCATTTTATTGCTTCAAACTACCTCATCCTGGTTCAAAAGGACCAAACCACATCAACTTGTATTTAAGAAAAAGATGCCTACATACAAGTAATAATTCAGGGCATGAAATATAGAAAAGTTTAAAAATGTGAATTTGTACTTTTTCTTTATAATGGTATGGTGTTTCACTTCCCCTTCTATTTTACTTCTATTCAACTTGCTCCTTCTCCTCTACTCCACATCAAGTTCTCTTTGCTTCAAAGCATTTGTTTACTAGGATTAAAACATGGTTTATGGTTTACTAAGGATATTGTTTAACGTTTGCTTGGTCGTGTCAAGTTCCTGGCCTCTGTAGTTAGCTCTCCTCTCCCTACCATAAATACATCCTTTACCATAGACCCCAATCCTTTCCAGGATGTAGGCCCCAAGGCAGGAGAAATTCTCAGGGCTCCAGTCCCAAGCCAAGGACTCAGACTCCTGCTGCCTTTGCAACTTCCTTGGAGAACCCTAACCTTAGCCCCTTTCCGTAAACTGACTCACAGCTCTTTTCTTGTGCCTTGAACCCCTGGAACTCCATTTTCTCTGCCTGTCGTCTGGACTCTGAGCCCCAGCCCTACAACCCAGTCTCTGCTGTGCACCCACAGATATTCCTAGTGGCAACACTTCTCTGCCACCAGCTCTTTGTTCCTAGGTTCTCTGTTTCTATCTACGACCCACCCATCTATCAGGCCTCCTTCCTCTGTTACCGGAGGTTGTACACCTTGATGCCACCTGCTCTCCTGGACTACCACCTGTTGTTTGTTCACCGCTTTCTGGCTATCAGGCACTGCCTGGAGGGCTGCAGGTCCACACACCAGCTCCTGGAGCTGGAGCCTTCCCACTCCAGCTCCCACTCAGCTCGCAGTAAATCTTGTGCTTGCTCATCCCACGGCATGTCACAGCCATGCCTTTCCCTGTCCTGTTAGAGCAGCTTTATCACCTATTACACTTTGATTATTTTTTAATGAGAAAAAACTAACCATGTGTGTGTGTATACACATACACGTACATGTATAATCTACATGTATACACATAATTTACATATAATGTACATATACGTGTATGTATATATTCTGAAATGAAAGCTGCCTATCTGATTCTACTGACTACTGCTAAACATTGATTGAATTCCCTTGGAACTTGTGGGCCAGAAATTCCAGCATCTGGAGCTGAAGTAGGATTACCTTGTGAATGCCAAGTCAAAGACAAGGCGCCACGATAAAGATACAAGTTGGGATAACTGGGGAGTTATAAGCCTGGGTGTGCCGGTTTGGATGTATTATGTCCCCCAAAACTGCCATGTTCTTTGGTGCAGTCTTGTAGGAACAGACATACTAGTGTTGATTGGGTTAGAATCTTTGGATTAGGTTGTGTCCATGGAGATGTGACCCATGGTAATAGCTTTGATTAGATTATTTCCATGGAGGTGTGGCCCCACCCATTCAGCCGGGGTCTTGATTTGTTCACTGGAGTCTTATAAAAGAGCTCACAAAGAGAAGGACCTCAGTGCTGCAATTTAGAGAGACATTTTGGAGACAACCATTGAAAGCTGACATTTTGGAGAATGCCATTTTGAAACAACCTGGGAGCAAGCAGTCACCAGCCATGTGCTTCTCAGCTAACAGAGGTTTTCCAGATGCCAATGGGTCTCTCCAGTGAAGGTACCCAATTGCTCATGTGTTACCTTGGACACTTTATGGCCTTAAGACTGTAACTTTGTAACCAAATAAACTCCCTTTATAAAAGCCAATCCATTTCTGATATTTTGCATTTGGGCAGCATTAGCAAACCAGAACAATAGGTCAGGAATGCTGGGTCACTAACAGGATACTGCCTCCCTTGTATGTGGTCTACACCGTCATCAGGAGGTGTTCATAGGTGACTGCTGATGTGGTGCCCCCAGGTA
>PVKY010004531.1:0-19087 GCA_004027775.1 Bradypus variegatus
TGATCCAAATACCTCCACTGTTTCACTGAAACCCATACTTTCCACGTGACCTGGACCTGAACTTCTAGCCGAGTTTTCTTTGGCCAGTCAGTGATCTGACGACACTGTGTGACTAGCTGCGTTCCCGTGTTCTCGGCTAAGTGTTGTTTTCTTGGGTGCATTTGTCTTCCTCCACCCTGCACAGCCGTCACCATGTTCCAGACAAGCGCACTCTTGTTTTGATTTCCTCCTTACTGCTCAGTCTACTTATATTAGGGGACCCTGGAAAATGTGCAAGATAACCTTACTAGAAAGCTAATTGAAATCTAAAGTGCAAACACCATATCATCTGCCACTCAGATGGAAAAATATTGTTGTTATTCACTTACTATTCAAAACCTCTCCCTCAAGTGTTTGAAATCATAGAAATGAGGTACATTTGCTCTTTATTCACCTTTGGAATTTAGATCTGAATGCATCCATGACCTGGGAAGAAAGAACAAAAAATAACTGCTGTCACTCAGAAATGACAGAAAGGCAAGTGGGTGTATGTGCATGTGTGTATGTTTTCATGGAAAAATTACACTGGCAGCCCTCCTGGTGGAAAATTCAGGGCTGTTTTGGTTGAGCATTCCCCAGGAGCAAAGCTACTCCCAAGCAGGGCCTCCTGGCCCTGGGTCATCTGAGCTGCCCCTGACCTTCAGGTCCTGTTCGGCACCAGGCCCTGTGAGCTCCCGGCCACAGCTGATGCGATGGCCCGTCTCCCGCGCCACAGCTCCTCCAGGCCCCTGCTTTCACATGCATCAAACCACCTGGTGACCAGGGTGGACCCCAGGTGCTGGTGAATCAGTGGTGGGTCCCCTGGAGTGGTTCCGGGGACCCCAGGCCCGGCTCCTGGCTGGGAACTTCTGGAGAACTGGCAGTGATTCTGGTGCTGTCTGCGGAACCCGAACCAAGTCGGGAGGTTCTCGGAGCTTTGCCCTCACAGCACAACAGCTGCGCTGGCATAATCAAGCATCCAGCTAACCACTGCTTGTAAGACAGGAGGGAAGACACCAGGCTGCAAAGACCCTAGAACTTCTGAATGTCACCCAGAGTTCTCTACTGGCTTCACTCGCAGGAAAACCGAGCGCTTCAGAAGCCCACCACTCTTGCCCCTCTTTTCCCCTCCCGTTTCCATGTGCTTGGAAACCTGCCTTCTGCCCCGGAGCAGACAGGTCAACGTGGCTTGCAGGCCACAGGGTTCGAGGTGAGGGATGCAGGATGGGAGTGGGGGCCCCCAGCACATGGCTCTGTGGCAGGGGTGTGTGGAATCACCTTCTAGAAATGTAGTCCTACTTAAGATGCACTCAGGCTAACAGAGGAGTTCATGAAAACTTTCAATAAAAAGTTCCATGAACAGAGTATCAGTCTGTAATTTCTCTTCTGTGAAAACCCACATTTCGCCCCGTGGTTTGTGCGGGTGGATGTCAAGAACGGTCAGGGTTTGGGGTGCAGACCCCAAGTTGCCAGTGCCCTGGGCTGGGGGCTGCAGGTCCCTCTCTCCCACCCTGTGGCCTCCCCCACCGCAGCTGGACCTGGGGGCAGAGGGTCCTTTCCCAGATGGCCGTGCACAGCAGAGCTGAGAAGGGTCAGGGGTGAGGGCGCGGCCGGCACTGTGGAGACCCCCAGGATCCAGCTCGGAGGGGCCGACAACTCCTCGCGCATCCGCAGGGGCTGGGAGCCCAGGCATAGCAGCCGCCCGCAGCCCATCCAGCTGCCCTCGCCACTCTGCAGTGACCGTCCACCAGTTGCCCTGTGGTAAGAACCCTGAGGCAGAGCCATGCGTGGGGACGCTGCTGCCAGGACTGTGCCAGGGCCTTTCCACTGGGCCTGCCAGAGAGGGGGCGACTCACCAGCACCTCGGCAAGGGATTTCCCTGCTGCAAACTTCCTGACAGTTGGACCCGCAAGGCCTGGAAATGTCCAAGGCTGTTCCTAGGCCAGCCAGCCACAGTCCACAGGCTGTGTACCATACGGGGAGGTGAGGGGACCCCAAACAGTCCATGGGCTGCATCCTGCAGGGAGGAGGGGGCCCACTCACAAAACACGGACAACAAACCGTGAACCTGATGATGTGTCCTTTCTTTTCTGTGGAAGAATCAGGATTCTGAAGGTGATGGCAGCACGCCGGGAGAGGCTGGTCCCCCACGCTGGCTGGCACCTACCAGCTGTGACCTTCCCTCCTCACCTGGGGGTACACCTGGCTGAGAACAGGAAGCTAAGACAGTCAAAACTGCAAATATGCAGTGTGTTCAACTGTCCAGTCAAAATCATGACACAGACCCTCAGTTCCATGGGCCACGGGCTGGCGTTCTGGGCAAAACCTAACATCTGCATTACATCTTATTTTCAGAAGTTCACCCCACTTTTTAGCTTTCCTTCCTGTTTGATGATGGACAACCCCCAGGAATGGGGAGCTGTCTTGTCATTTACAGCCACCACAGCAAAGACAGTGGACAGATGGACAGACACACCTGGAACCAGAGACACTGCTAGCCTAGGTATGCTCAGCCCCGAGGCGGTCGGGGCTCTGGGGATGCTGCTTCACAAAGCCCAGCTCTCCCTGCCTTGCACACCTGCAGGCGCCAAGCTGGTGCTGGCTCTCCATCCCTCTGCGTCTGAACCAGGATGTCTCCTGAGGAATGAACACGGTCCCCTGGGCCCAGACGGGCCTCTGAGGCCCACGGAGCAGCCACTGGCCGTGCCCAAGGCCCAGTCCCATTCAGCTGTGGATTCAACCAAGCTCATCTCCAACATCCTCCTGAACACTTAGGGGGTCACAGTAGCACAAGCCCACTTGGCCATTTGTTTATCTTCTTTTCAGAACAGCCAGCAGATGATCAAAACTTATTTTTAGTTAGGTTTATTGAGGTGTAATTTACATATACTGAAAGTCACTCATTTTCACATATAGTTCCATGAGTTTTGGCAAACACATACTTTTATGTAGCCACCACCACAATCATTACACAGAACTGTTCTTTCACCTCCCCAAACGCCGTGCATGGCCGCAGCCCCTGGCCCCAGGGATCCGTTTCCTGACTGTCACACAAATGCCTCTGTGCAGCCTGCAGGCTCTCGGGTTGGCTGGAATGCTGTGTTGGCGATTCGTCCTTTCGCTGAGCGGGGCCGCTGTGTGGCTGTACCACAGCTGGTGTGTTCCATCACCAGCTGCAGGACATTTAAGTTGCATCTGATTTTGGAGGTCATATAATCGTCAAGAGCTACAAGTATCATGTGAAGTTTCTGTGTGCATGCACCTGCATTCTCAGCACTCATTGGGCTTTAGATGGGTTTTAAGGTGAGTAACAGATGGCCACTCAGGACTGAGAGTCCACGGGGCCCTGGGAAGAGGAGGGAGCTTTTCTCCATCCATCATCATCAGTTCAACAGGGCTTGTCATGCCAAGAGGTTGTCATTATTTCCATGAAGACATTTGCAGAGCAGGGATTCAATTCACTCTATTTTTCTAAGAAAAGTGGGGAGGAAAAGACGCATCACACCTACAGCCACCGTTATAGGTACTAGGGTTTCAGCTCTGTGAGTGGGGGCCGACCCTGGTTAAAACACGACTTCTGAGAGGCAGTGTGTTCCTTCCTCACCTCCCTCCTTCCTTCCCTCCCCCTCCATTCCCCTCCCTCCCTCTCTCCCTCCCTCACCCTCCCTCCCTTCCATCTGAGCCTCTGACAGGTGCTGACACAGCTCTGCCTTCCTGGCAGACACTGGGCCATCCCCCAGGGCTCCAAATGTGGGTGAGCTCACAGGCTCACCTTCTCATGGGCAGGTAAATATTTAAACAAATGCCACTGAAAGCAGTGGCTACTGTGATCAGGGTGGATGCACAGTTCCGTGCAGGCCCCTGGGCTGGGGTCAGCTCAGCCAGAGAAGTCAGGAAGGATGGGGGGCTGGGACAGAGCCTTGGAAAACCAGGGGAATTGGACCACGTGGTCTGAGGGGGCAGGGTTCCAGGGGAAGCCACACACCCAGGGGAGCAGAGCAGGCCCTGCTGCTGTGCATTTAGGGAGCTGACCGTGAGTGGCTCCCCATGGTTGAAGCATGCAGTGGGATTGTTGGGGCACACAGTGGGGAGTTTTGCCAGAGCCTGGCAGGGTGGGTGGCTTTGTCCTCTGCTCTCAGGACAGGATTTCACGGCAAAGTGAGGTCCTAGGATTAGACTGGGGTGAACTGCGAGGCTGAGGCCGTGGGTTGCTGGCTGTGGCAGTGACCCAGGAGAGGAGAGCAGGGGCAGTGCCAGGAGGGCACTGTCAGAGGATGGACTCACCGGGCTGACTGCCTGAATGGGGGATGGCAAGGGCCCTGGTTTCCAAGTGGGGGCCAGTGGTTTCCACGAGAGTGGGGAACATGAAGGAAGGGCTGGTTGAAAGGAGAAGGCAAGTTTTGCCTTAGACCTGGCTTGACGTGGAAGATCCTCCCGACATTTACGTATGCACAGACATGAATTCCCATCACCAGAGCATTCACAGAGGCTTGCACAACCATGGGTCACGGTTGGGGAAGAGGGCATCCTTTTGTGGGTTGGAAGCCAGAACCAATGATCTTTAGAAACTCTTCCAACTTTTAAGATTCTGTGGTGCTAGAGGAGCAGTAAAAAAGGCTATTTATTTCATCGCCTGTTGATCTCTCTGGCCAGATTTTAAATACCACTGTGACATATACCATGAAAAAAAAAACAGGTAGCAAACAGGAGTCAGAAGTAAATGGACACTTTTTATGTATGGGCTGACTGCTCTGTATTTGCCTCATGTACATCTTTACGTGAGACTGTTTCCATCCAGGACTGTAGTTGCTGTTTAGCAAATCCACACTCAGCACCAGCCTGCCACAGCAGGGGTTCCTGACAAGGCCAGCCCGTGGGTGTGTGTACAAATAAAGAGGCCGTGACTTATAAGAAAATGATTACTGTTTTCCATGGAGTGCAGTATCTGTTCTATTACCGCAAAGCAGCTGTTCATAAATCTTTTGCAAGGCAACACGTCTGAGGTGAGTTAAATATCAATCTAAGTATGACACCAGTATAAAAACAGATTGATGAATTGCTAGATTGCTAGAATATAAAACATATGGAACTGCAAATAACACTCTGAGGAGCTAGGATAATTTTAGCATTTTGTGAAAGCTGAGAACCAGGCAGAGTTCCACTGCCAGCTGATTAAACTTCCCAAGGCGGCTCCATTTTGCTCTCAAGGCTATTTGGGACAGTCAGCACTCGGACCATTAAAGGCATGACTTGATAAATTTCTGTCCTGAGAATTAACGGTGAGTGGGAACGTGAAGAGGAAGTTGGGGGGGGGTGCTGGGGAGTGGGAGCCCAGGGTGGGTTCCAGGCCCTTTGCAGCTCAGCCCTGTTCTTGCCAGGTGGGGGGTTGCCCCTCTCAGTCCCTAGTCCTTCTGTGGAGCCATTGAGCACCAGGTTTAACCCAGCGGTGACTCGACACTTCACGCTGACTGTGGCAGGAGCTCACCCCTGGGTTACAAGGGCAGATGCCCTCCCTGTGACTGGCTCTCTCAGTGGCCACCTCACCCACACTGGGAATGGGGGGGCTTTGGTTGGGGGTCCTTGAGGCTCCTTCATGACTTAAAGAACTTCAGGCTAAATCTATGCTGTCAGAATAGAGCAGGAATTTTCTGGTGAATTTGAGCGAGAAAGGCAGCCAGTCTGGAAAATTATTAAGACTTCATTTAATGCGGGTTCTGCAAATCTGACCTGAATTATCCAAAAGGGAAAAACTTGCCACGTGGCACTCAGAGGGGACCATGGGGTGGCCTGGGACCCACAGTCATCACCAGGAGGGCTGAGGACACGAAACGTGCCCTCAGTTTCTGAAGAATAAACTTAGTGAGTGAAAGTTTAAAGAGTCTCAGATAGGGATCTGGGTATTCTTTAGGGTTTGGGGGACTACTGTTGATTTGGGCTTATCATTCTGTTGCCATTTGGTATATCTAGGTGAGCTTGCATAGGAGTTATCTCCAGGACAGCTGTTGACTCTATTTGAAATCTCTTAGCCACTGAAAGCTTATTTTGTTGCTGTTTTCCCCCTTTTGGTCAAAAAGGCATTCTCAATCCCTCAATTCCAGGTTCAGGGTCATTCCTGGGATCTGTGCCCTACATTGCCATGGAGACTCACTCAGCAGGAAGTCCTATCCCATGTCAGAGGGAGGGCAATGAACTTTTTTGCAGAGTTGAACGTAGAGAGGGAAAGGCCAGATCTGAGCGACCAAAGAGATTCTTCTTGGAAATTTGGTAAAATTCTCCTGTGAAAACATCTGGTTCTGGGCTTTTAATTATAAGAAGATTTTTGATGACTGATTGGTTTGTTGATGTCTTCTGTTTCTTGTTGGGTCACTTTAGGTTGTTCATGTGTTTCCAGGAAATTGTCCCTTTCCTCTACGTTGTCTAGTTTATCGTTGGTGTAGAGTTGTTCATGGTATTCTTTTAAGATTCTTAAAATTTCTTTTTCTTTGGGATCCATGGTAATGACCCTGCTCTCATTTTTTTATTTTATTTGGGTCTTCTCTCTTTGACATTTTCAGTCTAGCTAAGGGTTTGTCAATCTTGTTGATTTGTTCAAAAAACCAACTTTTCATTTTACTTATTCTTATTATTTTTGCTGTTCTGGTCATTTATTTCTGCTTTAGTCTTTGTTATTTCTTTTCTTCTACCTGCTTTAGTGTTAGTATGCTGATCATTCTCTGGCATCTTCAGTTGTTCAGTCAGATCTTTAGTTTTACTCTTTTCCTTTTTGATGTATGCATTCAGAGCTATAAATTTCCTCTGAGTACAGCCTTCGCTTCATCCCGTAGAGTTTGATATGTTGTGTTCTCATTTTCATTCATCTCTATATATTTACTGATCTGTCTTTCAATTTCTTCTTTGACCCACTGGTTGTTTAGGAGTGTATTATTTAACTCCATATATTTGTGATATTATTGGCTTTTTTTTATTGTGATTATTCACATACCATACAATTATCCAAAGATCCAAAGCGTACCATCAGTTGGCCCCAGTACCATCATACAGCTGTGCATCCATCACCACGATTAATTTTTGTTCAATTTTTAAAACATTTTCATCACTCCAGAAAAGAAATAAAGACAAAGAAGAAAACAAGAATGAAAAGGAAATGCAAATCCTCCCGTATCCCTAACCACACCCCCTCCAAATGTAGTTGGTATTAGTACATTTGGTACTGTTTATGAAAGAATGTTGAAATACTACTAACTGTAGTATATAGTTTGCAATAGGTATATATTTTCCCTATATGTCCCTCTATTATTAACTTCTAGTTGTAGTGTTAAACATCTGTTCTGTTTCATGAAAGAGATTTCTAATATTCATACTGTTAACCTTGGACATTGCCCACCACAAAGTTTATTGTGTTATACATTCCCTTCTTGTAACCTTGAACTTTCCTTCTGGTGACATACATGACTCTGAGCTTCCCCTTTCCACCATATTCACACACCATTCAGCACTGTTAGTTATTCTCACAATGTGCTACCATCACCTCTGTCCATTTCCAGACATTTAAGTTCATCCTAGTTGAACATTCTGCTCATACTTAGCAACTGCTCCCCATTCTTTAGCCTTGTTGTATATCTTGGTAACTTACATTTCATGTCTATGAGTTTATATGTTATAATTAGTCCCTATCACTGAGACCCTGCAATATTTGTCCTTTTGTGTCTGGCTTATTTCACTCAGTATATTGCTCTCAAGGTTTTTTCATCAACCCATTTTTTTAACATGGTTTTTTTCACACGCCATACATTGCATCCTCAGTAAACAATTGATGGTTCCCTGCACAGTCACATATTTGTGTGTTCACCACCCTCTATATAAGGACATCTACATTTCTTCCACAAAGCAAGAGGAAGTGTCAAAGAAGGTAGAGAGGAAAAAGAAAAAGAAAAAAGAGAAAGAGGGGGAAAACACATGACAGGAAGCAGCAAAAGGAAAGGTAACCTTAGATCAAAGTAGAATAAAGAATCAGACACCACCACCAATGCCAAGAGTCTCACACCACTCCCCTATACCCCACTCTTATCTGCATTTACCTTGGTATATTGCCTTTGTTACATTAAAGGAAACATAACACAGTGGTTCTATTAATTATAGTCTCCAGTTTATGTTGATTGTATTTTTTCCCCAATACTTCCCTATTTTTAACACCTTGCAAGGTTGACATTCATTTGTTCTCCCTCATGAAAAAACATATTTGTACATTTTATCACAAGTGTTGAACACTCTAGGTTTCACTGAGTTACAGAGTCCCTGTCTTTATCTTTCCTCTTTTTTTCTGGTGTCCCACATGCTCCTAACCTTCCTCTTTCAACCATATTCATAGTTATCTTTGTTTGTTGTACTTACACTGCTGAGCTACCATCACCCAAAACTGTGTTCCAGAGCTCTCACTCCTGTCTTTTCCTATCAGTCTGTAGTGCTCTCATTAGTATTTCCTGTAGGGCAGGTATCTTGGTCACAAACTCTGTCATTGTCTGTTTGTCAGAGAATATTTTGAACTCTCTCTCTCATATTTGAAGGACAATTTTGCCGGATATAGGATTCTTGGTTGGTGGTTTTTCTCCTTCAATTTCTTAAATATATCACACCACTTCCTTCTTGCATCCATGGTTTCCGCTGAGAGATCCACACATAGTCTTATTAAGCTTCCTTTATATGTGATGGATTGCTTTTATCTTGCTGCTTTCAGAATTCTCTCATTGTCTTTGACATTTGATAATCTGTTTTATTAAGTGTCCTGGCATAGGCCTATTCACAGCTATTTGGTTTGGGGTATGCTGTGCTTCTTGGATCTGTAGTTTTATGTCTTTCATAAAAGAGACAGGAAATTATCACCAATAATTGCTTCTGCCCCTTTTTCCTTCTTTTCTCCTTCTGGGACACTAATGATACATACATTCTTGTTTTTCGTTTTGTCCTTAAGTTCCTGGAGATGTTGCTCATATTTTTTCCATTCTTTTCTCTATCTGTTCTTTTGTGTATAGGCTTTCAGATGCCTTGTTCTACAGTTCCTGTGTCCTCTTTGCTCGCCCTCACCTCCACCTAGCTGCTCTCTGCTGATGCCCTTCCTCTGGGTGGTCACTGTCTGCCAGCCCCTGCCCTGTGCTCTCAGCAGATCAGCTTGTGCAAAACCCTCCAGGACCCTGGAACCCCAGGTCCCTCAAGGTCCCCATTTTGCAGATGAGACAAAAGGGATTCAGGCCCAGTCACCAGCCCGGGCCCATAAGGCTGGGAAGTGTGAGGACTCAAACCCGACTCAGGCTGAATCTGCCAACAGAGCTCCAGTTCTGGACCAAGACACTGAACGCACCATTGGCCTCATTTCCTGAATCTTCTTTGCTTTATACGCCTGGTCTGCACCCAGCAGAGAGAGAGCCACCCACAGCCCTCCACAGTCTATAAGCACCTGTATCAACGTCGTGGCTTCCTCACCAGCCCAGTGGCTGAGTGGGGATCCCAGATCCACCATTTTCCAGCTGGGTGACCAGGCTGGGCCATCGGTGTCTGGTTCTCTGTGTTGATCCCCTCACATGTAAACAAGGAGAGTATTTCTCAAAAGGTTGTGGCAACGAATGAAGGAGCCAACTTTCAGAGCACTTAAAATGGTGCATGGGAGAGGGGCAAATGCTGTGAGCTGTTATCACTCGTCCTCCGAGGGCAGGTGATACAGACAGGGGAGTGGAGGCTGCTCCTCACCTGCTCGGACGTGAGCACCTGGGACCTTCCGGGCAGACTGGGAGGCTCAGCAGCACCTGTGCCCATCCCGAGTGGATTCCTCCTGGGGGCAGGTGAGGAAGTCAGCCCTTCTCCCTGCCTGAGGCCCTGCTCCCCTTCCTCAGGGCTCACACCAGGGCAAGGGCAGGGGCAGCAGCTCCCAGCCCTCTCCAGCTGCCCTGAGGTGGCTGTGCCAGCTATGCCCACCCACAACCCCTGGGCCCAGCCCTATCTCAGGAGGACAGGGCAGCCTTTGGTCTCTTTTGAGGATGCTCAGCTGACACTGCAGTACCTGTGCCCCTGCACACCGTGAGCAGTGTCCTTTCTGCCTACTTCTGAGCTCACCAACATGCTTCCATCAGATGAAGCACATCTGGCAGCTTTGCAGGGAGCTTTGAAACCTGGAAACCCAGATAAATGCTCCCAGGCCTCACACCTCTTGCCCATGTCACTGAGATGCCACATCCATGCAGTCAGGAGAGACTGAAGAAACACCATCCAAATACTTAAGTTAATGGCAGCTCA
Source organism: Bradypus variegatus (assembly GCA_004027775.1). Lineage (NCBI taxonomy): Eukaryota > Metazoa > Chordata > Mammalia > Pilosa > Bradypodidae > Bradypus > Bradypus variegatus. The sequence continues at coordinate 10,303 of PVKY010004531.1, forward strand.
TAAATGCTTACTTTTTGGTTTCTTCTAGGGGCAACATCACTTTTTCAGGTACCACAAATCTAAGCTAATACACACACCAGTGTGTACACACACTTTGTGATGCTGCTCTGCATGGCTCTGATGAGAGCTGGGTCAGGACACATCTCCCTGCATCTGTTGGACCCATGGTGAGGTGTGCATGGGTGCCCGGCAGTGTCCATGGCCTCTGTTTCCAGGCCCCATGGAGGGTGGACACCACTGTAACAGATGCCAATTATGTTTGGTTAGTTTGGGTTGAGCTTCTGTGGAGTCAGGATTCCAAGTGGTGTTTCCATGAAGAGGGAATGCTTTGCCATTCGAATTAGGAATTGCACTTTCTTAGGTGTGACTGTAGCCCCAATAATTGCAGTTAAATGAACAAAAAGCAGGGATCTGGCTCCCCCGCCTAGTTTTACACTTTCAAGCAAATCCTTTTGCCCCAGCCTCAGTGATTCCCACAGCCTGCCCTGCTCCTGCAAGGGAGCTGGGTGAGTCTCCATGCCCTGAGCCCCTTGGGGGCAAGCACCTAAATCGCTGCTATTGGCTGGAAAAGAAAAGGGATGTTTCCAGTTCCCTGCAGCTGTGGCAGGAGGTGAGGGCAGCCCTGGGTCCTCTGAAGGTGGCCTGTGTCAAGGGTCACTGGTGCAACAAGAAAGAATATGGCCTCCACGCCAGCTGAGCTCCTGAATATTTTAGGCAGCATGGAGCACAGAACAGGCAGATTGACCTAGCATCCGGGAGCCAGTGACGCCAGGCCTGCCTCAGCTGGCCTTTTCCTCATCTTGGAGTGCAGGGGCCAGGCCCCCAGGGCCTGCCCATCCCCAAGCTGGACTCCACAGTGGGAGGCTGCCAGCTCCCGGGTCGCTGCTGTGCGGAGTGGCCCTGGTGAGGTACATGCCTGTGGACGAGTGTGACTAATCCTGAGCCTTTTCAGTAATGCGGACAATTTGTCCCCTTCTTTCTCCCTTGCCCACTCACTTTGCTGGAGCCAGCACAGCAGGAGCAAATGAGCCTCACTGGAGAAGGCAGGGCCTGGCACCTGCTATGGGTGCTGCTCCTGGCTCCACGGTGGGCACTGCTGGAGACAAAGCTCAGTCACTCTCCTGCTGGGGTGTCGGCATCTGACTCCAGCACGGGGCCTCAGTGTTCTCCATGTGCTGACCCACTGACCACCTCCTGGTGCCACCCAAAGTCCACAGGCACCACGGAACATCTCCACAGGAACGTGGGAAAGTGGCTGAGGCCTGAGCTCCGGGCTCCCTGAGAGACGTGGAGGGATAAGGGGGCCTTCCCCAGGCTCCCCTCTTCTGCTCTTTCCTATTCAGGTCTGATCCTTCTCTCTCCACTGACCTTGCAGGGCCCTTGACTTCCAAGGGGACCCAAACCAGGAACTAGGGCCATCAAAACTGAACTTGTAAAATGAGAAATGGGGACATGTGCTAACCTGTGTCAGCATATGTTCAAGAATAGGAGTTAAAGTATTGAGAACTGGAGCTTTCCTGGACCTCCTGAGCAGAACTCCTTCCATTCATTTTCTGAGCCACTGGCACTTGGACGATGCCCAGGTGGGAGCCACCACTGGGGCCCAAGGTCCATGTGGCCTCCGCTGTGCTGCGTGTGGCACGTGTGGTGTTTCAAAGGCCAGGAGATTTCACATGCACATCCAGGTTTCTTGCTTCTCTTTAAAAATCCTGAAATCTGGTGATACTTTGTGGAACCACGTCCTTTGCCACAAACAACCCATCCTCTGTGGCTTCTTCAGGCTTCCTCCCTCCCTGCTGACCTCACCTTCCACCCCCTCCAGGCTTTGGGGCAGACTTGGTCCCACCAGGGAAGAGCTGTGGTTTCTGGTGGCATCTCGAGTCAGGCCCCAGGGCAGACAGTGGGGCACCAGCCCACGCTGGTGGCTGAGGTGCTGGGAGTCCCATGCTCTGGTAAGTCCTTCCTTTGCATCTTGATCAGAAAAGATCCCTAAAGAAGAAATCATCAGTGGACAACTTGGGCAATTCCTGATGGCAAGAAATGCAAGATGCAAACACCTCAACATTGTTCCTTCTGTGGAGTGTTCACCACATTTTGGAACCACTTCTGAAACCACAATTTTTGGAAGAATCAATGCCTGGGAAAAGGAGTGGGGTGGGGAAATAGGGAAATAATTTGACTTCCAGATAATACATAGATTTATTATGAGGTATGAAATAAATTACTTACTCCCACAGTTTTTCCAGCTGTTTGAGTAGAGGAGAAGCACTATAACTTACAGAGATTTTTGGATATTCTGACATTGTCTTAGACAATTCTTCAACTCTTCTGTTTGCCTGAGACAGTATTAACTGTCTTTACTATTACTTTAAAAATATAACATGTAACTTAGATTTTTTACAACTTCTGAGAAGTAAAAAAGGGTTAACGTTGTATTCAGGAAGATTAACTAGTGTTTGTAAAAAAAACGTGGTGTCATTTAAGCCTGAAACTCAGAGCTAAAGCTCAGCAGATATGAATATCAGTATTTACACATACAGCAACTGTTATAAAAGAAAAAACAAAAAAAACAAAAAACCTGAAACACACCCAGACTTCAATTAGAGATATGAATAAAGCAGATCTGGTTAAGACTAGAGGAAATTGGGCCAAAGGGTAAAAGTTGAAACTGACTGTGTTCAAACTTCAACTTCCACGTGAAACCAAGGAAAGAGATGTTTACTTGGTATAGGATCTATATTTTCTAAACATGACTTCTACAGTCAGTTTGTTCAAACACTACAATTACATGGAATTTTGAATAGGAAGTAAGCTATGGTAAGTCTGTAAAGATTAGAATGAAAGAGCAACACATCTTAAAGTAATTTTGGTGGAGAACAAAAATATGTATTTGGGGCCCCTAAGAGGAGCTGGAGGAAGATGCAAAGGTGTTGGACTTCCTCCCCTGGATTGTTGCTGATGTTCTCACAACACTGGGGGCTGACAACTTGATGTGCTGAGCCCTCTTTCTTGGTGCTGGCCCCTATGAAGCTTGTTGCTGCAAAGGAGAGGATAAACCTGCTTATAACTGTGCCTAAGAGTCTCCCATTGAGTACCTCTTTGTTGTTTAGATGTGGCCCTCTGTCTCTAAGCCACCTTGGCAGGTGAACTCACTGCCCTCCCGCCTACATGGGACCTGACTCCCAGGAATGTAAATCTCCTGGAAATGCAGGATATGACTCCCAGGGATGAATCTGGACCTGGCATCCTGGGATTGAGAAAATCTTCTTGACCAAAAGGGATGTGAAATGAAATGAAATAAGGCTTCAGTGGCTGAGAGATTTCAAATGGAGTCGAGAGGTCACTCTGGTGGACATTCTTATGTGCTATATAGATAACACATTTTAGGTTTTAATATATTGGAACAGCTAGAAGTAAATGCCTGAAACTACCAAACTCCAACCCAGTGGCCTTGACCCCGCCCTTCGAGGTGGGTCTTCATTACTTCACTGGAGTATTTAAGAGAGCTCCAGAGCTGACACAGATGCTGATGTCTGATGTTTAGAGATGCTTGGAACTGCAGAAACAAAGACATCTGGAGAAGCTAAGCTAAGAGATGAGGCCCAGAATTTGCCCTGGAGAAGCTGAGAGAGGACCCCCAGATGCTTAGAAACACCCTGGGAGAAAGAAGTAAGGATGTGGAGGGGCTGAAACACCACCCAGGATGAGCAGACACCAGCCACATGCCTTCCCAGCTGACAGAGGTGTTCCACATGTCATCGGCCTTCCTTCAGTGAAGGTACAATCTTGTCGATGCCTTAATCTGGACATAAATTTATAACCTAATAAACTTCCTTTATAAAAACCAATCCTTTTCAGTTATTTTGCATAACAGGAGCATTAGTAAAGTGGAGCAACATATATCTGATAAGAGACTGATATCCAGCACGTATAAAGAAATCCTACATCACAATGACAATAGCACAAGCAGCTCAATTATAAAATCAACAAATGATATGAAAAGATATTTTCCCAAAGAAGAAATATAAATGGCAAAAAATCACAATAAATAAGTTCATCTTCACTAGCTGGGGAATGCAAATCAAAGCCACAATGAGATATCCTCTCACATCATTAAGAATGGCTGCCATTAAACAAAAAGGAAGCTACAAATGCAGAGGGGATGTGAAGAAACTGGAACTCTTATTCTTTGCTGGTGGGAATGTATACTGGTACAGCTGCTGTGGAAGACAGTTTGACATTTTCTCACAAAAATAGATATCAAGTTACCCTATGATCCAGAAATTTCATTTCTCATTATGTACCCTGAAGATCTAAAGGCAGTGACACAAACAGACATTTGTACACCGATGTTCATAGGCACACTGTTCACAACTGCCAAAAGATGGAAACAATCCATGTATCCTTCAACAGATGAATGTATAAGCAAAATTTGGCATATACATACGATGGAATACTATGCAGCAGTAAGAAGGAACAAGTTCCTGAAACATAAGGCCACATGGATGAGCTCTGAGGACATAATCTGAGTGAAATAAGTGAAACACCAAAGGAGACATATTGTATGTTATCACTACAATGAACGGCCTGAGTAATGTAAAATCAGTGTCTTAAAATGTAGAATATGGGAGACCTAGAGATACACAGAAGCTAGAGAAGGGGGAATGACTACCTAATATGTACAGACCTGCTAACAAGTTTGAACTTAAGCATATGGGAAAGGACAGGGGTGATGATAGTTTGTTAATGGGAATAAAGGTATCAGGGATGCCTTGAAGTTGAGCAGGTTTGAAAGGGGTTGTTGAAAGGCATGTATCCCACAGATCAGTGCTACAAATATAACTAAGGGCTTTCATGTTCTACTCCTAAGGTATGACACTGGTACAAAGAGTTACCAAGAGGAAAGTATAAGGGAAAAACTACCTATTGCATACTAAGGACTATATTTAATACAAATATGTTACTAGCACTGAACTAAAAGTAGGGATAAGTAATTAGTGGCTGACGAGCTTTGGGGTGTTTTGTGCTATGGTAATTGTTTAAAATTGGCAGTGATGATGACTGTATAACTAAGTGAAGATCATGTGAGACACTGATTGTTTATCTTGGTCAAAATATACGTTACATGAAAGTAGGAACCCCGTAGTGAATAAGTCAAGCCCTCAATCTTGAGGACTGTTCTTGTGAAATTTACGGCTGTATAAGGGAGGGAAAGCCTACCTATAATTATACCTAGCAGTCACCTCCACAGACCTCTTTTGTTGATCAGATGTGACCCTTATCTATCTAAGCCAACTCCACAAATAAATTCATTATCGGCCCCCCCTCCCACGTGTGTCATGACTCCCAGGGGAATGAATCTTCTGGTGACTTGGGACATGACTCCCAGTAATGAATAAACAACTACATGATGGTAATCTGATCAAAGGACTATATACTTTGGATGATTTTATAGTATGTGAATAAACTGCAATAACAAAAAAATTGGGAAAAAAAAAGAAAAACCTAACTCTACATTTCAAGAAACTATAAAAAGAAGACCAACTTAAACCTAAAATTATGAGAAGGAAGGAAACAGCAAAGATTAGAGTGGAAACAGATGGATTAGAAAAAAATCAACTAATCAAAAGTTGGTACATTGATAGCAGGCTACAAGATCAACATGCAATAATCTGTAGTGTTCTTATACACGTGCAACAAGAGGAAGAAATAAAAAAAATCCCATTTACAACAGCAATCCAAAGAATCAAGTATTAATGAATAAACTTAATGAAGGCCACAAAAAACCTATACAAAGAACAATATAAGAAACCACTAAAACAAATCAAATAGGACCTAAAAAAATGGAAGAACGTACCATGTTCATGCATTGGAAGACAAAATATATAATATTAAGGTGTCAACTCTACCTAAACTGATTTATAGATTCAGTGCAATATAAAATCCCAACAACTTACTTCGCAGAAGCAGAAAAACCAATAGCCAAATTTATTTGGAAGGGCAAGGTGTCCCAAATAGCCAAAAATGTCTTGAGAAAGAAGAACAAAGTGTGAGGTCTCACACTACCTGACTTCGAAGCATATTACAAACCTACACTTCTCAAAACAGCATGGTACTGGCATAAGGACAGAGATAATGACCAATGGACTTGAAATGAGTGTCAGAAATAGACTCTGGCATCTACAGGCAACTGATCTTTGATAAGGCAGTCAAGCCAAAGCAACTGGGACAGAGCAGCCTCTTCAACAAATGGTGTTTGGAGAAATGGATATCCATTTCCAAAAGAATGAAAGAAGGCTCCTACTTCACACCTTATATAAAAGTTAACTCCAAGTGGATCCAAGACCTAAACATAAGAGCTAAGACTATAACACTCTTAGAAGAAAATATAGGGCAACATCTTAAAGACCTTGTGATAGGATGTGGTTTCCTAGACCTCACACCCAAAGCACAAGCAACTGAAAACAAATAGACAAATGAGATCTCCTCAAATCACACACTTTTGTACATCAAAGGACTTTGTTGAAAAAGTAAAAAGACAGTATATACAATGGGAGACAATATTTGGAAACCACATATCAGATAAGGGTTTAATATCCTGAATATATAAAGCAATCCTACAACTCAACAAACAGAAAGACAAACAACCCAATTAAAAAATGGGCCAAAGACACTTTCTGAGAGGAAATACAAATGGCTCAATAACATATGCAAAAATGCTTAACTTCACTGGCTATTAGGGAAGTGCAAATCAAAACCACAATGAGATATCATCTCATACCTACCAGAATAGTCATTAGCCAAAAAAAAGAAACAGAAAATTACAAGTGCTGGAGAGGATGTAGAGAAAGAGGCACACTTATTCATTGCTGGTGGGAATGTAGAATGCTGCAACTACTATGGAAGACACTGTGGGGTTTCCTCAGGAAGCTAAGTATAGATCTGCCATATGACCCAGCTATTCTATTGCTAGGTATATACTCAAAGGAACTGAAAGTTAAGACACAAATGGACATTAGTAAACCGATGTTTATTGCAGCATTACTCGTGATTCCTAAGAGATGGAAGCAACCCAAATATCCATCAACGGAGTTGACAAACAAACTGTGGTATACACACATGGTGGAATATTATGCAGCTGTAAGACAGAACAAAAACATGGAACATATAGTAACAAGGATGAACCTGGAAGACATTATGTAGAATGAAGTTAGCCAGAAACAAAAGGACAAATATTGTATGGTCTATTATGAACTAACACCCTTGTGTTAGCAAACTTTGAGAGTTTAAAGCTGATAACACAGGCTACCAGGAGATAGGAAAAGGGTAGAGATCAGGCATTTGATGCTGAAGGACTACAGAATGTTCAGCAGGACTGATTACAGAGATCCAGAAATAGCATGATACTGTGTGATGGCAGCACATTATTGTAAGTACACTGAACAAAGATGTCTGTGAGTAAGGCTGAAAGAGGTGGGATAGGGGAATGTATGACACCAGAAGTAAAGATAGATGATGAAGACTGGGACTGTATAACTTGGCAAAAACTGGAGTGGCCAATGACTTCTACTAAACATACAAATACAAAAATATTCTCACATGTGGGAGAACAAATGAATGTCAACCATGCCAAGTTGAAAAAGGGATGGTATTTGGGGAAAAAAAACAAAACCAAAGCAAACTGGAATCTGTGGACAACAGTAACATTGTAATATGCTTCCATTAAATGTAACAAAGGCAATATACCGAAGATAAATGTGTATGACACAGGGATACAAGGAAGGGATATGGGATTCTTGGTACCACTGTTTTCTGTCTTTACTAATATATTGTATTGTACAACACTTCATTTTTCTTTTTATTGTTCCCTTTTTAATTATTCACCAAGAAAAGTTTCTCATAGTAATCAATATGTTCAAGTGCTGACTGTGGTGATAAAAAATACACAACTATATATGATGATCCTGTGAAAACTGTACACTGAGGAAAACTGTATGTTATGTGAATATATCTCTATAAAACTGTAGGAAAATATATAAATGGGTAAAATGCTGGAGAAAACATGGAGAGAGGGATGTACCTATTTACTGTTGAGGAGGCAGAATGGTGTAGCCTTTCTGGAGGTCACTGTGGTGGCTCCACAAGAAGCTAGGTATGTGGGGGCCATAAGGTCCTGCAACCTCATTATGGGGTAGGTACTTGGAACATCTGAGAGCAGAGACATGAATGGACATTTGCACACTGGTGTTTATGGAGGCAGTATTGATGATCTGCAGTGGGTAGAGGTGGCCTAAGGATACACTGACTGAGGAACAGAGTGGTGAACTGCGGTGCATGCATGCAATGAAACACTGAGCAACTAGAAGGAGTGAAGTTGTGAGACACACGAGGTGGTGACTGGATCCTGTAGACAGCATTTTGAGTGAAGTACGCCAGAAACAAAGGAAACCAATATAATGCCTCACTGATATGGACTAACTACAATGTGCAAACTTAGAATTGAATCTTAGAGCACAGCCCAACAGGGAAATGATTATAATTGTGCCTAAGAGTCTCCCCCTGAGTGCCTCTTTGTTGCTCAGATGTGGCCCTCTCTCTCTAACTAAGCCACCTTGGCAGGTGATCTCACTGCCCTCCCCCTTACATGGGACCTGACTCCCAGGGGTGTAAATCTCTCTGGCAATGCAGGATATGATTCCTGGGGATGAATCTGGACCTGGAATTGTGGGATTGAGAACATCTTCCTGACTGAAAGGGGATGTGAAATGAAATGAAATAAAGCTTC
>PVKY010004532.1:0-19102 GCA_004027775.1 Bradypus variegatus
CAGTCCCCACAGTGGACCTCTGGGTGGCTGAAGCCAGTGAAGGACGTCACCCAGCGAACAGGAGGCTCAGCCAGCAGTAGCCCCCACACCCTCTTTCTACCACACCAGGCTGCAGCCCCAAGGAGAAGGCCGAGGGTGTATTTTGTTGTGTCTGGGGCTAAGGAAGAAAGACATGAATAGGCTACTTTTAGGGCTCCCTGGGCCCTCCCTTCCAGCATCTCATACAAGGCACGGGGGAGGTAGTGGTGAACCCACTTTGCAGGTGACAAGTGGAGACTGGGGGGCAAGCACCTTGCTCCAGGTGATGCAGTGACCGAACGGGACAGGAACCCAGGTGGACCTGACTCCAGTGCCTAGGCGGTCCCCGCTTTCTGGAAGCTCCTGGCCCGGGCTGAGGGGAGGCTGAGGGGGGTCGGAGGGGCAGCCACCTTGGCTCAGGCAGGTCCTCCCGTCTCCAGGCTGCTTTGGCACGAGCATTGGCATGAGACAGGTCTGGTTCTGGCTCTTTCTGTGTGAGCTCAGAAGAGCCCCCAGACACTCTGAGCCTCAGTGTCTTCATCTATGCTTTTCCCATGGAAGCTTGGCTGCATCTGTGGGGGTCTCGGTCACCCACAGGATTGGGGACTGCCTTGGAAGAGGTGGGGTTTATCCCATCTACTTTCCCCGGCTAAGTCCTCTTGCACAGCAGGACTCAGCACAGGAAGCCCTGTCACCTCCACCAGGAAGGCTTCCCTGACCCCCAGGTTGGGTGGAACCACTCTGCCTCCCCTGCTTTTCCCACTAGAGGTGACCTCCTTGGTGTATGAGGGGGCCCTGCACCCAGGACCCAGTCTGGCTCCTAGTGGGGCTGGGAGTATCTGGGTTTCCCTGTGTGAGTGAGTGAGCTCCCCGTCAGTGGGGTATGTAAGAAGATGCTGATGATTATTGATTGCGGTTGTGGCTCAGGGGTTCAAATACTGGGTGGGAGTGTGGGCTGACGGCTGGTGGCCCTGACGTGGAAGGATGTCAGGGATGTGTCGTCCGACATCTGATGGGGCCTTGTCATCACAGCTGCACAACGTCACCCTGGCCCTGGAGCTGCTGAAGGATGAAGGCCTGCTCAGCTACCCCGTCAACCCTGAAGGTCAGTGTGAGTCGGCTGGGGGCATGGTGGCCCTGCTCCCTGGGCAGGCTCAGGGTGCAGACGATGGCCACATGGCGAGGTAGGGGGGTGGTGAGCATTTGCTGAGGCCTCCTAGGATGGGGAAGACCCTTGAAACCCCTACCCCCTGGTGGAGGAGGATTGCTGGGGAGAAGGGTGGGGGACAGAGGTCCCTGGGCATGGGCTTTCCAAAGAAGCCATGGTAAGGGGGTGCAAGATGGGTCCAGGGGAGTAGGACATGAGTGGGAGGAGGAGGAGGGAGACAGGGTCAAACAAAGGCCCTGGGACCCAGGCTAGTGTGACAGCTGTCCTGGTTGCCAGATTCTCCTGGTTTTTAGCACTGAAAGCCCCATGTCCCAGGACACCCCTGGGTCGGCTGGCCAGGCCTCAGTGTCCTGACGGCCACCCGGTCCCCTCTGGCCCACAGACATTGTGAACAAGGACGCCAAGAGCACACTGCGGGTGCTCTACAGTCTGTTTTGCAAGCACAGGCTCCAAGAGATTGGGGACGGGGTGCACTGCGGGACCCCGAATTAACCGTCACTGTTCTGAGAAGCTGCTCCACACAGCCTGGATGCCAGGCCCACCTCGAGGGCCCCCTTCTGCAGCAGGGGTGCGCCCACAGGCCCCCCAAGCCCCAGGGCCCCCCACTTCCCTGTGCGTCTGCCGCTTGCCTTTCCCCCTCGCTGTATCTTATTTTCATCCCTCTGAATCCCTTTGAACCTGCGAGGGTGGGATCGGTTTTGAGCCAAACTTCGGCCTTACGCAGAATGTTTTGACAATTGTATTTCTGGGAGGGATCTGGGGAGCCTGCCAGTGTCCTGGGAAGGACCTTAAAACATGCACAAATATGAGCCCCCATCCCCCACTGCAGCCGGCCCTCTGTGGCCTCCCTCACTGGGGGCTGGATGTGAAAACCCCTCAGCTTCTCAGCACTGGGCCCAGGGGACAGGCCAGGGCCCCGGGTGCTGGCCTTCACTCGGGGACCGGGATCTGCCCTGGGAGCAGGAGGGGCTCCCAGAAGTCAGAGCTGAAGGCCCCTCCACACCCAGCTGCCTCTCACTTGGGGTGAAGGGCCTCAGGACGGCCTCCAAAGGCAGGACATGCCCCCCCTACCCCACCTGCCGGCTCCCAGTTGAGTCCCCACTGCCTTCCGCAAAGCTAATCCTGTTCTTGCCAAAGGAACTGTGGTCCCTGAAAACCCTCACTGCTGCCAGCGTGAGTTTTGCCCTAAAGTCTCAGAAACAGATTCTTCGATGTCTGTTAGTGGTTTCAGGTCATCTCCTAGTTTGTCCCCAAAGAGCCATCATCGCTGTCAGACTTGGCATTCTCTGCGAACGTTTTTCCAAAGGAAAAGAACCTTCTGGAAGGATTGAACATGATAGTTTCAGAACTGTTTCCAGAGTGGAGCAGAGCCTGCCCAGGAGCAGACGTTGGCTGGAAAGCAGCCAGGAGGGGCCAGGGAAGTGGGGGTGAGGGCTGGGGTGGGGCAGGCGCAGGCCTAGCTTTGGGGAGGGGCTTTCAGGCCGGCTGGGCCAGGCCAACTGGAGGAGCGGGAGGACGTCCAGCAGGGAGTGACGTCTGGGACACAAGGCGGAGGCCTTGGTCAGCCCTGGAAGTCGGAGTTTGGGCACCTGCCACCCCCACCTCCTCATGCCCAGGGCAAACTGGTTCCTACCTGAGCCCGCGGCCCATACAGATGAGCCTCTCTGTGTTCCCTCGTCTGCTCGTCCTCCTGCTTTGGAAAACACCCTCCTCCCTGCTGAGCCGGGTCCACTCCCTTCCCCGGGCTGGACTCTGCCCCGAACACTCCAAACTTTCACCCTCACTCAGTTTGACCCCAATTAAAAACAATTCTTTAAAATTAATTCCTTTGGACAGCTTTATTGGGGAATGATTTACAAACAGCAGAACCTACCGATCTTAAGTGTACAACGTGATGAATTTTGATGAATGTCTGCCCCATCCACCACCACAATCATGACGTGGATTATTTCCTTCAGTCCCCAAAGCTCCCTCCCTCAGGCCCCTTCCTCCAGCCCCCCAATCTGCTTTCTATCACCAGAGTTTTGCCTTTTCTAGACTTTCTTATAAGCAGTATCCTACAGTAAACAGTCTTTTATGTCTGGCTTCTTTCATTTAGCAAAATGCTTTTGAAATTCAGCTGCACTGTGTCTGGTGTCAGCAATGTATTCCTTTTTATTGCTGAGTAGAATGCCCTGCTATGGGCTTTGTTTATGCATTCGCCAGTTGATGGACATTTGAGTTCTTTCCAGTTTCTAGTTTTTATGAATAGTGTTGCTGTGAACATTCATGGTTGAGTGTTTGTGTGGCCATATGTTTTCATTTTTCTTGGGTAAACACCTAAGAGTGAAATGACTGGGTCATATGCCAAGTGTATGTTATGACAGACTGCCAGAGTGTTTTCCAAAGTAAATGTCCCATTTTATGTTCCTGTCAGCATTCTCTGAGAGTCTTATTTGATCCACAATCCTGCCAACACTTGGGATTGTCGGTTTTAAATTTTAGCCATTTGTTTTAGTTTTCTGGGCTGCGCCAGCAAATACCATGAAATGGGTTGACATAAACAATGGGAATTTATTCACTTACAGTTTCAAGGGCGAGAAAATGTCCAAATCAAGGCATCAACAAGGCAAGATTCTCTTCCTGAAGACCGGCTACCAGCAATCCTTCTTGGCTCTTCTCTCACATGGCGGTGCCTGCCAGCCTCTCCCTTCTCTTCTGGGTTTCGCTGATTTCAGCTTCTTGCTTCCATGGCTTCCTCTCCTTGTCTTGCTTCCATTTACAAAGAATTCCGTCCTGAGTGAGGTGGGTCACACCTTAACTGAAGTCACCTCATCAAAAAGTCTTATCTGCAGTGGACACACACCCATAGGCGTGGATTAACTTTAATAATGTGTGTTTCTGGGGTACATACAGCTGCAAACCACCACACCATATTCGTGGGTTCATAGTGGTATCTTACTGTAGTTTTAATTTTATTTCTCTGATGACTAGTACTGTTGAATATCATTTCAGGTATTTTGACATCTCTATATCTTCTTTGGTAAAGTTTCTGGTTACAGTATTTACTGGTTTTTTTTAATCTAGAAGAAGCTTTATAATTTTAGCCCTTACATTTAGGTCTATGATTCATGTTGAGTTAATTTTTGTATATGGGGGGAGGTAAAGGTTGACTTTTTTTATTTTTATTAAAATTTTTTTTTGCATATAGTTGTCCAATTTTTCCAGTACTGTTTGTTGTAAAGATTATCCTTTCCCCATTAAATTACCTTGGCACCTTTGTCAAAAATGAATTTGCAATATATCTTCGGAACTATTTCTGGGTTTTCTATTTGGTTCTATTGATCTACCTGCCAGTCTTTATGCCAATACTATACTGTCTTGATTATTTGAGCTTTATACTAAGTCTTAAAATCAGTTAGTGCAAGTATTCCAATTTGGTTCTTCCTTAAAAAAAAATGTTTTGGCTCTTCTAGGTCCTTTTAATTTCCATGTAAATTTTAGAATCAGTTTGTCATTTTCTACAAAAAAAGCCTGCTGAAATTTTGATTGGAATTGTTAGATCAAGTTGGAAAACAATGACATCTTAAAAATATTGAGAAGCTAAGATGGTTGATTTGAGAACTTTCTTCTTTCCCACAATAAATATTTTAATGATGTAAATTTATCTCCAAGCATGACTTTAGCTGCATTCCACAAATTTTGTTGTGCTGTGTTTTCATTTTCATTTAGCTCAAAATATTTTCTAATTTCTCGTGTGACTTCCTCTTCGACCACAGGTTATTTAGAAGTGCATTGTTCAATTTCTAAATATTTTAGGATTTTTTTTTCAGGTATCTTTGGTTATAGATTTCTAACTAGTTCTGTTGTGGTCACAGAACATATTTTATACGATTTCAGTCTTTTAAAATGTATTGTGTCTGTTTTTATGTCCTGGAATATGGTCTATCGTAGTAAATATTCTGTATCCACGTGGAAAGGTCAATACTGCCATTAATTCCATCCACTGTGTTTTTCATTTGAGATATTTTGTTTTTTATGTCAAGAAATTCAACTTGGGTCTATAAAAATATCTTTCATTTCTCTCTTTATCACGCAGGCTTTCTTCTTTCGTCTCGAGCACATGGAGTATATTTATAATGATTTCTTAACATCCCTGTCTACTAATTCCATCATGTGTCACTTCTGGATTTGTTTCTATTGATTTCTTTTGCTCCTGACTATGATTCATGTTTTTCTAACCTCTAGCATGGCTGGTAATTTTTAATGGGTTGCCAGACATTGTAAACTTTACACTATTGAGCATGGATTTTCATTTTTCTTGTATTCCTTTATGGGTTGTTGGGCTTTTTCTGAGATGCAGCTATGTTGCTTGGAGTCAGTTTGATCCTTTCGAGGCTTGCTTGTATGCTTTCTGGGTGGGGGTCCAGAACAGACTTTAGGCTAGGACTTCTTTGGGCCCCCACTGGGACCATTCCTTTCTTCTGTTCTTTGTTTCAGGAGGTCTTTCTGCTCTGGCTGGTGGGGTCAGCAGCTGCATCCTGTTTCAGCTCCTGCCCCCGTTCCTAAGGTTCTTTTCCCAGCCGGATACACTGGGGAAGTTTTCTCTCGTGTGCACAGACCGGAAGTCAGCCGGACTAGCATGGCTCTGTCCTCAGACCCCTGGAAGGCTGCTTGCTCTGCAGCCCCTCCTCTGTCCTCTGACCCATGCACTGCATTTGCTTGGTTTTCCTGCAATGCAAACCCCATGCCCTCTGCTCTGGGCTGTGCTTGGGACCCCTCCCTGCCCTGCGGCCTGGAAACTGCCTCCAGGGAGCTGTGTGGCGCCTGGGCACCTCTCATTTCCCTCCCTTATCTCAGGGGTCCCTCTGCAGTGCTGCTGCCACCGTCCCAAGTCTAGTTGTTCAACTGGACCCTGCTCTTCCCCCTGGGCTGGATGACAGCTCCTCTGACGCCCGAGTTGGGGTCCCCTCTCGGCCTCCTCCTCACTGGGCACCGTTCGGCATCCCTGACCCGGGCCCAGCCTTGGATTCCGGGTCTCCAGGCTCCCTGGCTCTCCTCTCACGCTCCCCTCGGGGTTTCTCAGGCTCCTTAGCCTCTGCCCCCTGGAAGACGTGGCGCTGGAGTTTCCTTCTCGCACCATGTGACTTTCAGGGTGCTGCTTCTGCCCCCTCAGCTCCTGCTGCTTCTCTCTGAGGACCACTCTCCAATTCTGAGCTTCACACCCACAGTTCTAACTGCCTGGGGCACTGCTCCCCTTAGGGAGGAACCCCCCAAATTCCCCAGGTAGAAAGCAGAACTCACCTCTTTCCCTGCCCCCCCCCCCCCAGGCCGGCCTCCCGACTCCCTGTCTCTGTGCCTGGCCCTTTCAGACTCCTGCTGCCTGGGCCTGGGCCCTTAACTCACCCTGGGCCCTCCCCTTTTCCCCCATGGGCCCCAAGTCCTGGCCTCATACCCTCTGCTTGCCTCTCAGAGCGGCACCCTCCTCTTCACCTCTTTGCCCCTCTAAGCCCAGGCCCTCACCTCCATCCGGGGTGGCTGCAGTAACCGCCCAGCTGGCCCACCTGCCTGTGTCCCCTCTGACTGCAGTCCACACTGGCAGCTGGTGGTGTTTCTCTGTCCTGGGAACCTAACCCATCACTGGCCTCCTCTCAACCCTGCCCTGGCTCCCTGGCCTCCCACAGCATCCGATGGTCTGGGCTTTGGGGTTTCCCTGCTCACCGTATTCTCTCACCCCCGACCCAACCTTTCAAATAGCTTCCAGCGCATTCCCGGATGTTCCTGCCCCCTTTCCAGGCCTTTCTGATGCTGTGACTCTCCCTGAGCTGCCGAGGAACTTCTCTTCTCTTAGGAGGAGTGAGTGTGGTCCTCCAAGGAGAGTGGGGAGGGGATGACCCAGTGAGGGGGGGGCAGAGATGGAAACTTGGGGGGGGAGGGGGCAGTGCTTGGGGGTGGGCAGAGTAAGAGGCTCCCACAGAGGAGACTGAGAAGAAGGGAGCAGGGAGCCTCCCCTCGGTTCATCCCACCATCCGTCGTCCTTGCCTCGCTCCATCCCAAGAAATCCGACTCCCGTTGAAGTTGCAGCAGAAGTTGGAAGCGGGATAATTATAGTGGGCTGAACTGGAAGGCATCCAGGGCCCGGAAAGAGCTGGCAGCCCTGGGCTGGCTGTGCAAACAGCTTCGGAGTGACGGGAAATGCCTCGAAGGCCGGGGTGCCTCAGAGTTGAGCCGCTTCCCAAAATAATCCAGGGGGCAGCTGTCTCACATTCTGAAACTGGGTCTGGCTGCCTGGGCTGCAGGAAGCCCCGAGCCCGACACCAGCCCCGTGCTGGGAACAGATGGTGCTAGGAATTTTTTTTCCCCATTTACCAAAGTCAGCTGGCAAGCCAACAGCTTGGCTAGAGAAAACTGTGTTTCTCCCCTCCTCTCATTTTTTTTTTTTGGGCAATGGATCAAAGCTGCCCTGCCCCTTCCACCACCCCCACTCCCTGCCTCCCCCACCCTGCCTTCCTGGGAAGACTGGGCAGCAGCAGGCAGAGGCATTACGGGCCGGACCCTCCTCCGAGCTCAGGGGTCCTCCCCCGTGGGAAGGTTTACCAGGAGCCCCCCTGGCCCTCAGTCAGGGGGTGCCTGGGTGGAGAGAGGACAGGAGATTGGGGTGGCCTGGCTGGCTGGAAGAGGCATGAGGGGGCTGTCCCAGAAATGATTCTTCCATGAAGAACAGGAAGATTGACAGGGGTTGGCCAACTGTTCATGAATTCATTCCCTTACCCATGAGCATTTTACATTGATTGGTGTGCGTACTGCTGGAAAAGGTGATGTTTCAACATGCAGATGCATTTTTAAATCTGCTCAAGCCCTCATGCACAAGCCATTCCCCGTGATCTGGGGGTCCAGAGAGGGCTCCAGCCAGGGCTCTGTCCCTGAGGAGCTCCTGTTGGGCAGAGGAGACAGCATGGTGCAGGGCTCAGAGGACAGATGCCCGAGTCAGACTCCACGTTGGGCAAATCCAGGGCAAAGCCCTTTACCACCGTGAGCCTTGGTTTCCTTCTTTGTCAAAGGGAGGTGGTAAGGAAATAGTCTTCAAGGGTTACTATGAATGTTGAAGAAGAGAAGCTTCGAAAGAGCTTGGAGCATGGCTGGGCATCTGGCATTCCAGTATTTAAACCTCATCGTCATCATCATATCTGTAAAAACAGTGCTGACAGCGTCTCCCTCCCTGGGTCTGGCTGAGGAAGCAGGGACCTGGTGCGTAGTTGGTGCTCAGAGTTAGGCACCTACTGGGCAAGCACATCAGGGAAGCTCTGCCTGGGTTTTGGTGGCCCCCTGCCCCCAGGCTGTGCTTGTTGGAAACGCACACCAGCAGGCACACATCCGAGGCACTGATAAATCCATGTGGGCTGAGGGATGACAGTGAACCCTGAGCTCTCCTGGGGTGAGGGAGATCCAGCCCTGATGCCTTGATTTGCAGCCAGCCCCAGGCAGCCGCTTGGATATGCCAGGACACCAGTGTGCAAGCTGAGCCCAGCTCTAGGTTAACTGCTCTGACCTCCAGCTGGTTCCCTTGACACCCTGGGCCAGGCTGGTGGGTTCACCAGTTCTGCTGAAAACAAAGAGGCAAATCGAGGGCCCTTGGCGCCACAATCCCTCTCCCCCTGTCGTCTGCAGTGAAAGGCAGCAGAGCAATGTCATGGGAAGTCCTGGGTTCCAATTTCAACTGGTCTCTCAGCAGCTGTGTGATCTTGGGCAAGTTCCTGCCCCTCTCTGAACCCTGGTTTCCTTAGCTGAAAACTGAGTGACTCATCCTCCCTGCTTAGCTTAATCCCTAGGGTGGGAGTTTTAAGGATTGACTGAATGAACAAAGGGTAGGGATTTGAACAGCACTATTGGCTAAACAATAGCTAATCTTTACTGGACCCTCATCTTTCTTCTGAGCATGTGACCTGTGAGCCATACATCTTAGAAAGGACACATGTTAGCTGCTGCAGCCAAGATGTCATGTTGGCTCCCAAACCCACTTCCTCAAATGCTGAGCAGACAGCTAGACCATGTTTCCCAGCTCCCCCTTGCAATCAGACGTGGCCACGTGACAGTCCTAGTCGGGGGTAACGTTGCCGGGTCTGGTCCCCAAACCTCCCTGCCCGTCCCTCCAAGCTTCCTGTGCCCAGTTGATGAAGACAAGCACAGAGATCTTGGGAGCCTTGTTTCGGAGACGTGGAGCTGTGAGATGGAAGGAGAGCTGCCTTATTGTCCAGGGACAGCTGCTTTGAGCTTCACGTGAGCAGGACGTGTTTGAGCTCTTATCCCCGCAGGTGTTTTCTGTTGGAGCAGCTGGTGGCACCGTGACTGAAACAGCTGTATCCACTCTGCTGTTTAACCTGTTTATTTTGTTTCAATTATTTATATTTTTTCATTCCTAGAAGATTTATTTGCTTCTTTGTCAAAATTTCTTGGTTATTTTGTAGTGCCTCATTCTTTATGCATGTTTTTAATCTCTTCTGTTTGTTCTTCTTATACCTTAGTCATCTTTGATTTATTTCTCTGTCTAATGATCTAAAATCTGGAGCCTGTTTTGCATCTGATTCTGCTGTCTGTGCTTTACATTGACTCTCACTCATGGTGCTTTTTTTCCCTTGTGGGAATCTTGATTTTTTTTTCACTGTGATCTTTTCACCCGAATGACTCATAATTCTTGGAGGCCTGGGTTGAAAGGGGGTGCCTCCGGAGACCATTCACATTGGCTTCTGCCAGATGCCTGGGCTCGCTACCAAGCTGGCTTCTTTTAAAATAAATTCTTAGTCTGAGGATTAGTGGTCCATGCAACTAGGGTAAATCCCACATTAGGGCTGGCTGTGTTCATGACTTTTGGGAAGAGATTTTTTTTCCTTTTTTCCCCAGTGCAGAAATTGATACAGGCAAGTGTCCTTGCTTTCCTTTCCTTTAGGTTCCCCCGCTCCCAACCTGAGTTTACTATAACATGGGGAGCACAGCCCTTTGGGGATCCCAGCTTTGTGGAGGGCTTCCTATCTGACTTGTCATGCTGGGGCCATCGGCTTCTCTCAAATTCCCCCACCTATGCGTGGTCATGGCAAAGAGAGACTGGGGCAGCCCATCTTGGTAGATACCCCTGGGCAAAGCCAGCATTGGCGACCGCTTACCTCTTAGGATTTCCACTTTCGCTTTTACTTAATTGGCCTGTGAGGATTTTCCTTGTTCTTACCAGCTCAGTGTGAGCCATTTTGACACATACATAACATATATGTGTGTATAATGTGCATATGTGCACATTTAAATGCATAATATACATAAATATACTGACATAAAATATATAAATAGATATACATATATTTATATGTATATGTATACGTATATACATACACACAATTTTTTTATTGCTTTGTAGTGGGAAAATTATTCAATGTGAATTAGTTTGCCGTACTGTAGAAAACGGAAAGCATTCTCTGGTAGCATATATAGTTGTTTTGTTTTTTTTTAACTTTCAAAGTACAATTTAACAAGTCATTAGAGAGCAATTTTCAAAGAATGCTATGGGTTACAGTTCCACAATTTCAGTTCTTTTCTTATTGTGAAATATGAGATATATACAGAAAGGTGATAACTTTCAAAGTACAACATAACAACTAGCTATAGAGCAGATTTCAAAGAATGTTATGGGCTACAGAGCCACCATTTCTGTTATCTCCTTCTAGCTATTCTAATACCCTAGCATCTAAAATATACACGTGTATTTATATATATAGATTTTTAATTAGCTGCAGAGCATCTTTGAAATGCTCTCTGCCCATCTCTGCCCCTCCCTGAGTCTCCCCTGGAAGCATCTGCTCCCCCATCCACAACTTCCGCTCTCTGCGCCTCATCAAGACCCCCACCGCCAGCACCCAGTCCAGTGGCCTCTCCCCCCACCCCTTTCCTTGCTGTCTTCATTTGTCCTCTTCAGAGATAGTACCGTGACCACGTCTCATCTTGCCTCCCAATGGAAAGGGCATCTTGACAATAATCCTCCCCTGTGATGCTGGCATATTCCACCAACCAAAGCTCTTGGGTGGTTTCTTCTCGAGGACACTGGTGTGGCATGTGTTGGGGAAATGGACTCTTCCTAAGCAGCCAGCCCCTGCTGTCCTGGGGGACGGTGCCTGGGGCACAGAGCGAGCCCAGGCAGCAGTTCTGGAAGGCAGGAATCGACCCAAGGCTTCGGGGTCCAAAGGGAGGCAAGAAACAGCTGCAGAGGAACCAATAGCCTGAGGTGGGAACACAGCGCCCCAGGCTGCCCGACACCGAGGGCCCCAGGTGCCACCGGCCAGGGCCCAGGAGAAAGGCCAGACATCAGCACCACGCAGAGTTTTCTAGGAGGCCAGGCCAGGCCAGGCTGCCATGAGCTGCTGTAGAGGTAGTGAGAAGCCCGTCCCTGGGTGTGTGAGCAGGGCCAGGACACCCATCTTTTGGGGGCTCTGCATGGGAATCCAGCACCTGCTCAGTAAGGTGAGATGGGCTCACTCCTGGTGGGTTGAGGGCAGCACCCTTCTTTTGATGCTGTTCAAACTTTGACATGGGCTTGTGATTCACCGGGGGCCCCATTAAATGCCACCCCAATTCTCAGATCTGGGTGGGGCCAGATACTCTGCATTTCTCACCAGCCCTAGTTGCATCCGTGGACCACACTCTGGCCAGGCCTCGGGGCCGTGGTCCTCAAGCTCACCTGCACACTTGCGTCACCTAAAGAGCTTTAGAAACTACTGAGCCTGGATCCCACCTGCAGAGGTGCCGAGGCAGGCTTGGGGCGCTGGACATTTCCTATAAACCGGACCACACACTACGTGGTCCTTTGTGACTGGCTTCTTTTACTTATTGTAATGTTTTTGAGGTTGATCCATGTCATAGCATGCATCAGAATGTCATTCCTTTTTGTGGCTGAATAATTTTATTCCATTGTATGGAGAGGCAACATTTTGTTTCTCCATTGTCAGTTGATGGATATTCGGGTTGTTTCCACTTTTTGGCTATTATGAAAAATGCTACTGTGAGCATTCTGCGTACAAGTTTCTGTATGGACATGTATTTCCAGTTCTTTGGAGAATGTACCTAGGAGTGGAATTGCTGAGTCCTATATTTAACTTTTTGAGGAATTGCCAACCTGTTTTCTATAGCCGCAATTCCATCTTACATTCCCATCAACAATGAGTGATGGCTCCAATTCCTCCACATCCTCAAGAGCAGTTGTTTTCCCTTTTTAAGAAAATTTATTCTCGCCCTCCTAGTGGGTAATGGTATCTTGTGGTTTTGATTTCTGTTTCTCTAATGACTAATGGTATTGAGCAATGTTGAATATGCAGATTGGCTATTTGTTTATCTTCTTTGGAGAAATGTGATTGGCTTCCTGATGGCATTTGGGGTGGCAGCCTCCCCCAAGAGAAGGGCTCCGTGTGTCATTTCCAACCCATGACCCAGGGGCTCCTTCGTCTAAGGGTGGTTGGGAGTATCTAGTTATAAACCAGATTATTTCTTTGGTACTTAATTTTTTTCTGATCATTGTAGAAAAATTAGAGAATCCAGAAAAGCAAAAAGGATCTCCACACTCACAATTCCACCATCTGGGAGGTTTTACTGTATTTCCCTCCCGGCTGCTTTTATGCACAGCCGGGTAAGCGTTGGATGCTAGTTCTGCACATGTCCCCTGTCCCCTCGGCCCTTCTGTCCGGCCCACATGAGCGTCCCAGCCTCCTCGCCCCTTCCCGCCCTGCCCCTGCCCCCTGCCCACCTCCATGTCATCCTCAGGCCTGGCCTGGCTTCCGCCGCCAGGGGCCCCGCTCTTCCCCAGGCTGGCAAGAGGGAGGCTGCAGAGAACCAGGTTCCTCCTCACCCCGTCTCAGTTATTTATAAATATAAATATAAATGGTTTGGGGGGGACACAAACTGAGACCATGTTTGTCCTTCAGTGATATCTCATTACAATATATAGTCAATCATAGAATTATTTTAATGGCAAAATTACAACTCTTTTATAACTGATTTATTTGAGTCTCCTCTCCTAGCTCCTCCATGGATTTGCTGCACATCCTCCCCTCCTCTCCCTCCCCCCACCTTCTTCTCCCTCCCTCTTTCCCCCTTCTCCTCTCCTTCCACCCTCCCTCCTTCTCTCTCCTTCCCTCCCTCCCTCCCAGTCACCCATAAACCAACAAGGTATCAGGTCAAGAAGCACCAAAACGGACAGGCACAGCCCCTGCCCTCAGGGGGCTCAATCCAGGGGACAAGACCCTTCCCTCCTTTAGCCTCAGTCTCCCCACCTTTTGGGGTTCTGTGACTTTGCTATCCCCGTAGGATCGCCCGCCGCATCCGGGCTCCTCAGAAGCCCCCTCCTTCCCCATCTCCCCGGTTTGTACCCGCCATGCCCTCCAGACTAAATAACGGGGGAAGCAGACTGGCGAGGGGCTTTTCTGGGTACGGGGCGCAGTGGTGTGACGGTGACATGATGAACTCTGTGGGATGCTGGCATTTCTGGCCCGAGGGGACAGAATGTTGGGAAGGCAGCGGTGGGTTTCCTGGGGTGAGGGTGGGGGCAGCACCTCCAGGGCCCCTTACCCGCAAGGCCCCTTCTTCATAATGTATTCACAAGGTCGTATGTCTTTATAAAATTTCTAAGAGTAAAATATTTCGGGGTTCCTTTCATTAAAGAGCATCCCCCCACCCTCAAATTGTACTGCTTTTGTTCTCATATCACCTGGACCTGTGCTGTGACATGGGCCAGATGGAGAAGCTGGGACCCGAGCCTTCTTTGATGGGAACACTTGATTTCTTTCCTATTAGGGCGGTGCTGGGCACTTCCCCTCCTCCCTGTGTACAGAACCTGTTCCCCGTCATCCCCCTGCATGTGGGATCCTAGAAGCCAAGTCCAGTCTATCGACTTTGACCGTCTAAAGTGTCCTCTGGGAAGGTAGGAGCTGCCCAGTGCAGGGGAGGGCAGGAGCTCCCAAGGCAGGGACGCTCTGGGTTCAAATCCTGCCTCCGCCCCTTACCTGCCAGGTGACCTCAGCAAGGGACTCGCATATTCTAAATGGACACTTCCTCACTGGGGAGTGGGGATAGCAATAAAAACCATGTCGTCTCCTACAGTTTCCTGTCTCTGCCGAACGAGCCTCCCCAAACACAGCAGCACGAGAGCACCCCCATTTTGTTATGCTCGTGACTTCTGTGGGTGGGGAATTCAGGTGGGTCCAGTGGGGAGGGCTGGGGTCTCTCTTGGGTGGGAAACTCGGGAGGCTGCGGGACACTTGACAGCTGGGGCTGGGATGGCCTGGGGGTGTCTTCGTTCACAGGTCCAGCCCCTGGTCGGGGTTAAACCCCAAGGCTGGGCAGGTGGGTGCTGCTAACGGAAACACCCATCCGTGGCCCCCAGCATGGCATGGGCTTCTGGCAGTGTGGTGGCCGGATTTGGAGCAGGGGCATCCCAGGAGGGAGCCGTGCGCCCTTCCACGACCCAGGCTAGAAAGTCACGTGGCGTGACCTCGGCCATGACTCCCTGGCTGAAGCAGCTATGAACTCACCCAGGGCTCTAGGGGAGGGGACGCGGACCCCGCTCCCGATGGGAGAAGTGTCAGAGGATGTGCAGCTTAACTCCCCGCCTCATCCTCACAGAGGAGGTCCCTGTGGCTGCACCGAGAGGAGTTGTCCCTGTGTTTACCCTCCTGCACCGCTGTCTGGCTCCAGCCCTCCCAGGCAGTGGGGCTTTGGGGCAGGATCCCAGGTTTTCTGGGTCCCAGTTTCCCATTTGAAGAATAATGGAGTCACGTTCAGAGGGTCAGTGCAGGGATTACATGAGATAACGTTGAGTGACTTAGCCTGCTGCTGAGCATACAGTAAGTGCTCACTAAATGCCAGCTGCAAGATTATTGTGATGGCAGTGCCTATCAAACACGCTTAATAAAAGAAAAAAATCATAATCTAATAAGGAATAAGATGGGCACCGGGTTGCCTCATCAGAAGGCAGACTGGGAGCAGGGCAGTTAGAAAGTTACAAGAGAACAGAGGGCAGATACTGCTGTTGAAAATGATTGGAGTTGGTTGCTCTGGGTGGGGACTAAAAAAATTCTGGAAAAACCCCCTTTATGGTGACAACTGCTCTTTTGTTGGGGAAGGCTGCCTAAAAGTCTTTGGTTCTGCAAAGAGGCCCTGGAGCTAGTGTGAGCTGGCACCCAGGAGGCCAAAGAAACCCGCGTCCTTTCTGTGAGAGTAAGCGAATTTCCATTTTCTCTGTGTGGCTGGAGGGTGGGATTTTTTTTGGTAGCTTTATTTTGAAACAACTTCAGGCTTATAGTAAAGTTGCAAGAATAATACCGAGATTTCTCAAATACACTTTGCCCAGATTCCCCAAATCTAACTTATCATCTTTGTGGTGCTATTCTATAGAATAATAATAATAATAATAAATAATAACTGATGTTGCTTCTCGAGCCTCTGTTCTGAGATTCCAGCAAAAGTCCCAGAGAATATTTTGATTGGTCAGGTCGGTCATGTGACTGCCCTGCAGCAGAGTCACATTCACCCAAATGAGGGCTCCCTGCAGGAGGGGCTTTCAGTATCCAGTGGAAGTTGGCAGGGGCCGGGGTTCAGGCAGACTCGGTTAGAGCAGCTGGAGCCTGCTGGTTTGTTCACTCCCCTCCCCTACTGGGGGGCCCAGGGCCTCCTCCTGGAGGGAAGGGTTTCCGACCCTGGACTCTGAGAGTCGAGCGGGAGTCTGCAGCCACCCACACAGAGCATTTCATCTCTCTTTCATTCGATAAGTCATCGCCAGTGGCCCCTGTCTGTCAGGCGTGTGCAGGTCAGAGCGATTATCTGGGGCCACGATGGGTGCCCAGCCTCATCTGTGTAGAAGAGGCAGATGCCAAACAAATATCTAAATGCACGAATGCATATTTGGGGCTGTGGTGAGGGCTGGAAGGAAGGACAGGATGCTGGGTGAAGGAATCAGCACGAAGACAGATGTGGGGAAGAGGCTGGCTCGTTGGAAGAATAGAGAGCTCCGTGTGGCTGGAGGGGGTATGAGGTGAGGGGCAGGGAAGGGAGAAGGGCACAGAAGTGGGGGTGGGGGTGGGGAAACTGAGTTCAGCCACGTCGAGTTTGAGATGCCTGAGCAGACACGTGGAGTGCACACCGTGGGCGAGAGACCAGAGCCGCGGGACCCTGGGGAGACCAGATTTGAGGGGCAAGGTGGGGCTGGGCAGGAGTTTGGGACCAAGACGGTGACCCAAGCAGAGGGTGGAGGCCTCAAGTGGGCCCCGGGGGTGGCTGGGCTGCCAGGTGGACAACTCAGGTCCTCTCTTGGGCAAAGACAGAGTATATTTCCAAGACAGCTCTCCTAAACGACACACTTCTATCTGTGAGCTACTCCTGGGCCAATGTGGCACATCCAGAGGGAGCCAGGAGGAAGATGGCAGCCAGGGCGGCTGGCTCAGGCAGCCCCTGGCCTATTTATCTTCCAGGCACAGACAGGGAGCCCCCACGACGGTCACGGGAGGAGAGGGCTGGGGGCTGCACTCCATGGACAACTTGGGGTGGGGGTGGCAGTGACGGGTTCCTCCAGCCCCATCCGGGACACGAGGCTTGACCAGGGATCCCCCCCACTCCTCCATCTGTGTATGTATTTTTAAGAAAAATCTGACACAAGTGCAAAATCCTTAAAACATACTTCTCTGCACATTTTAGAAGCTGCTTTGCCTGAGGAGAATAATGTTATATAAAAGAAGCATCACCTTCAGGCAAAAAAGCCCTCCATTGGTGCATGTCATTGTGGCCACTTGCTGTCGTAGTCACAGGTACCTCGTTCCGTCCAGACTTGCCGGACTTACCTGAGCACCTTCGGGGGTGTGCCAGCCCCTGGCTGTGCATTTTGCAAATAGTGTTTTGAATCCCCACGAGAACCCTAAAAGGGAGTTCTTGTACGCCCATTTGACGAGAGTTTGGAGAGCTCAATTACTCGCTCGGGCTACATGGCCACAGCCTGCCCAAGCCCGGACACTCAAGTGTGACAGCTCCAGGTGGCCCAAGACTGGGGGCCCCGGGACCAGGCACTGAGGGTAGACCTGATTTTCTGGTGTTAGCAGAAAGACAAGGCACAGGAAGAGGGCTGCTCCCCGCGGCCCAGGACCTGCGGCAACTCCACTCATTCAACCAGTCTTCAAGGTGAGCCCAAGAGGGACAGGATTTGCCATCTTCAGGTCTCTGCAGGGCAGGGCTGGGCCAGTGGGTCACCCTGAAGGAGGCGGCTTTGGCTGCACACAAGGAGGGACATCCAATAAGCCCAAGAGCCTGAGGGCCTGCAAGGCTGGTGGTGGCAGGTGGGACTCCAGGAGTGGGGGAGTAGCCAGTCCTGCACCCCTACTTGGCCCCTTCTCCTTGGGCATCTCTCGTGGGTCAGTGCGTGATCAGCAGCCACCCACGCCCTCCTTCCAGCCCCACTCAGAGCAGGTGGGGAGGCCTTGAATGCCTTGCAGTGTGTGGGGGCAGGGAGCTCCCCCAAACAGCCATGCCCCAGGCTCTGCGAGGGGTGCAGCACCCTGCTGCCAAGCACCCAAAGTCCCCATTTCTGTGTCCTGGGGCTGCCCTCCCCAAGGACCACAAACTGGGGGGCTCAGAACATCAGGAATTTCTTCTCTCCTTGTTCTGGAGCCAGGAGCCCAAGATCAAGGTGAGGGCACAGCTAAAGGCTCCAGGGGAGGCCCCTTCCTTGTCTGTTCCCCCCTCTGGGGGTCACCTGCCATCTGTGGTGGCCCTTGGCTTCACAGTGTCCACCTCTGTTGTTTCGGGGCCATCTTCCCGAGACCCCATTCATACTGGATTTAGCACCCACTCTAAGCCAGTGTGACCTCGTCTTAACCAATCCCATCTGCAAAGACCCAATCCCCACATGCAGGCTTATGCTGAGGTTCCGGGTTAGCGTGGATTTGGGGGGGCACACTATTCAACCCAGCACATGCTCTGGACCAGTCTCTGCTCTTGGGACTGGCTCGTCTCCAGTGGGGAGTTGAGGATGTCCACGCACCTCAGGGGTGGCCCTGCCCACCCCCGGGAGGCCTTCCCTGACTGTGGACGGGAAGCAGCCCCCAGCCGTCTGTCTCACACCACCCGAAGTTCCCTGCACTCTGTTACCACTAGCTGGCATCTCCTCTCTCCCTTCCACTGTTTGCCTGTTGCTGGGCATGGGGGTTTGGAGCTGTGTACCCTAGAAAAACATGTTCTTAAACTTAATCCATTCCTGTGGGTGTAGATCCATTGTAAAGTAGGACCTTTCGATGGGATTACTTCAGTTAAGGTGTGGCCCACCTCAGTCAGGAAGGGACTTAATCCTATTACTGGAGTCCTTTATAAGTGGAATGAAATTCAGACAGAGAGAGAGAGCTACAGAGGGAGCAGCCAGAAGTGACAGTCAATGGAATCCAGAACCCAAAAGAGAAGGGAGAGGCCGGGAGAGGCCGCCATGTGCATTGCCACGTGACGGAGGAGCCCAGGGCCGGCATCTCCAGTAGCTGGCTCCAGAACCCCAGTCTTTGGGAAGGAAGAGTCACCGTGATGATGCCCTGATCTGGACTTTTTCCTAGCCTCGAAACCATGAGCTAATAAATTCCCATTGTTTAAGCCAACCCATTGCACAGTATTTGCTGTATCAATAAGGAAACTAAATACTAAGTTATTGTTTGCTGTGCATTTTGTTCACTGTATCCTGTGTGTAGAACAATGCTCAGCATATGATCAGAATTCAAAAATTAAGTTTGTCAAATGAATGAACTTTCCAACATTCCGAACCATCTAACAACAGAAAGGACTACTTGGTGGTAGTGAGTTCCCTGTCACTGATGGTAATTAAGCACTGGTTAGATGAGCACTTGTCAGGATGCATTAGAGGAGACAAAAGCAGGAGGAAGAGCT
>PVKY010004533.1:0-19097 GCA_004027775.1 Bradypus variegatus
GCCTCCTCCTCCCCACTAGGCCACACCTAACCCTTTCTCTGTGACCTCACCCATCTTCCTGGAGCATCTGGGCCTTCAGCAGCTGCCAAACCTCCATGGCTCCATAGCCACCTCACATTCTGGTCCAGGAACCCCAAGGCATAAGGAGCCTGCCGAATTGGGAAGACATCCCAGGAGTCAGCGCTGGTGGCATATTTGCTGTCACTGTTCTTAGTAAGGGGGCAGGTTCCATCCAGACAGCAACATAATTTTTTCCCTGATCCTTGGCACAGGGGCTGTGCCATTATCAGCCAGGCTGTGAGAACATATTACTGTACTCTCTGTCACTGGCAACTCCTGACAAGAGTCCTTCAGGAATCAGAGCTTGTTCTCAGCAATTCATACTTGGCATCATGACAGGATAGCTTTAAATCTTCACACAATGCAGAGTCTTGATGTCTGCAACACATCAGCTAAAAAAATTTTTTTAACAGCATCATTAACACTACCTTAGTTTTGTATGTGTCTCTACAGCTTTCACACACATGCACTCATTTTTTTTAATTCAGTTTTACTGAGATATATTCACATACCATACAATCATCCATGGTGTACAATCAACTGTTCACAGTACCATCATAGAGTTGTGCATTCATCACCCCAATCTATTTTTTGAATATTTTCCTTATACCAGAAGAAGTAAAAATAAGAATAAAAAATAAAAGTAAAAAAGAACACACAAATCACCCCCCACCCTATTTTTCATTTAGTTTTTGTGCCCATTTTTCTACTCATCCATCCATACACTGGATAAAGGGCATGCACTCCTTATTATTTTGGTCTTAACAATAACTGATGAAGTAGATAAGCTTGGTATTGTTGTTATCCCAATTTTATCAATGAGAAAGCTGAGGCTTGGCATACCCAAGGTCACACATTTCTCAAATGCCAAAGCTGGGACTTGAATCTGGATTGGCGCTGGTTCTTCCGAACTGACAGTCTCCTTGGGACCCCAGTGCTATTTCTTGCCATCTTGCAGCACTGGGCTCCCCTGGGCCCTGGTAGCCAGGAGGGAGTGTGGCTACTTTGAAATGTTCCCTAAGATCCTAAGGCTAGGAATGAGTGATGGCTTGTGTCAGAAGGATGGGGTCCTGGTTAATTGTTCTCCATCCTCGGTGACAGGAACCATTTTATTAAATCTGTAAAACAGTTATGTTGAGTCTGTAACAGAGGAAGACTATCATCAGAGAAATCTTTCCAACTCAGCAAACGATGAACATCTTCAAAGATATTGGCGGCCCAGTCTCAAAACTCTAGATTATGGCTGTGTTTTCTAAACACATGTGGAGGAAGATGGGCACATGAGTTCAAACCACTTAATATAACGGTCAAAGTCCTGCCATTTTTGTAAATCAAATGGCTGCCAAGGTCAGCCATGTCCAATCAATTCATTCAACTCCATAGACATTTACTGAGCACTTCCTGTTTCCAGAATGTTGATCAAAAGACAGATGTATGGCTCAGAGTGGTACCAAGGCAAAGTCTGTCACCGAGAACCCCAGAACTAACCTGAAAGGCACTGTAGATGGAAACCATCTCAAGAAGTAGTCTGGCTTTGGGAATTTCTGACCAAATTTAAAGTCTTCAGATCAGTGATTGGGAGACCAGGAAGTTCCATCCAGGCCCCAGTCCTCATCTTACCAAATGGGTCACATCCTGTTTTCTTCATCATTTCATCACCCAAGAGCCAGCCCAGCCATGGCGAGGTGAGACAACAACAAGAAAGTGCTGGAATGTGGCCAGAGCAGAGGCAGTACTCACCATTTCTCATTCATGTGCTCATCCCACAAACACTTATGAAATGCCTACTATGTGCAAGGCCGAGTGGTGGACAGCAAGGTAAACAAGGCAGGGTGGTCCCTACCCTCCAGGTTCCTTGTAAAGAACAGGTAACACATTAAGTTGTTCTAGTAACTCTTGTGGGAAATAGGCTCACAGGTCTGAACCAAAGGGTCAGAAGGATTACATCTGTGAAACAGTGAAAAACAGCGTGAGACAATGTGACAGCATGCTGGGAATCTACAGCCAGAGATCAGCCTGGCGTGCAGCAATTGGGAATGAAGTGGCTCTTCTGGAACAAAGGAGTTGAGCAAACCATGATTCCGGAAGGCAGAAAGGCAAACACCAGGATTTCTGCAAATGGTGCTATGACCACAAACCAAAAGACTGGGCAGGTTCACATCAGTTTCTGGGCCCCACCTATACCCACTGGGATTAGCATCAGCATTATCTTGGATTAGGGATGTCTCACATGAAACATGAAGGTCTTCATTCAAATTGTTACTTAACTCAATACAATGACAACTGCCTTAATCTACTGCCGGAAAAAAAGTATTTGCTAAGTGAACTCAGTTAACTTTTCTCAGAAGTGCCATTTTGCCAAAACATACACAGACAGTGCCCAAGTCACAATCCTGGTTTGCTCCCTTTCAAGAGATTTGGGGCAAGTCACTGAACATCTCTTTGGGGTGTCTTTGTTTCCAGATCTGTAAATGGCATAACAGTCTCCACCTCACAGGGTTACTATGAGGACTGAGTGAGGAAATGTGTGTAAAGGTCTCATAGCACATATAACAAAGTGCCACATGTGTTAGCTATACCATTATTAAGTCGCTGTTTTCAGCTCAAAGTCAGACTAACTCTCAGCCTGCCCCCCTTTCTTTGTCCTTTATCTGTCCCATCCCTAGAAATATTTTTGGATGAACAATTACTCTTAACATTTTTTCTTTTTATTAATTTTTAGCTATAAACACTCTATACCCACCAAGCAAACCCCTGCCCCCTGCCATAACCTCTAATCTACTTGAGGTCTTTGTGAATTTGCTGTTTCTCAGGCAAGTGGAATTATACTATATTTGTTCTTTTGTGTGCCTGGTTTATGTCACTCAACATGATGTTGTCAAGTTTCAGCCATGTTGTAGCATGTCTCAGAACTTCATTCCTTCTTATGGCTGAATAATATTCCATCATATATATATACTACATTTTGTTTCTCCATTCATCTATGATGAACACTTGGGTTGTTTCCACCTTTTGGCTAATGTGAATAATGCTGCTATGAACTATACAAGTATAGAGACTGTGTTTTCACTTTCTTTGGGTACATACTTAGGAATGGAATTGCAGGGTCTTATGGTAAATCTATGTTTGGCTTTTTGAGGAATTGCTTTATTGCTTTCCACAGTGGTTGCACCATTTTGCATTCCAAAATTACATTATATTTTCAGAAACTTCTTTTTATCCTTGAGAAACTGTCCATAAATTTAATCCAGTACTTCAGAAGTTGCTGAGGCACAGGAAATTCTTATCTTTACACAATATTTTCAGACCATCAAATCATGGGATGTGACAGCTGTAGCAAATCTCGTGAGCTCTTTGGTCTGCAGCCATTTCTTAATGGAAAAGAACTATTTCTTGACCTTCAGTTCATGGCAGTTACAAATGTCAAAACAAGACCTATTCCCTCCAGCCAGGCTCCCTTCCCACTGTTCTATCCTCAGTCCCACCTTCCTGTCCTTAAACTTTCCTCCTTGTAGATAAGTGGATGCTGATGGGATGTGACTGGGGGGCACTGAAAGGTCCCTGGCCTAAAATATCACCCTCTGCTCCCATGGGCTGGGTGTTTCTTCATCTGTATTGTACTTTGAGGTTTTAGCAAAGGGGCTTCCTGCTGTAAGTCCAGGACTATAAATATGCCTCTGGGTAAGAACGTGGGACTGTGTGTCACCAGGAGTACCCAGATAAAGATAAACCACTATTCCTGAGAGGGAAATGTTAACCCATTATTTGCCCAAACCCTTCCAACAGTACATTGGAAGTCTAAGCTTAAGCACAAACTAGAGGCCTGCAGGCAATCTGACCCACAGTTCTGTTTTTTTAGGTCTATTCAGTATTTTAAAGTTGTTTTTTCAGTCGTTTTGTTGTGTTTTTCTGGTGACTTGACAAGATTTTTAAACCAGAATATAACTTCTCTTGAAAAACAAAAAGGCCTAACCACACTGTCTTGAATCCTCACTAAGTTAATGGGTCTCAAGTACCCCAGCCTGCCCATGGACCTCTGAGCTCGGAGGGAAAGCGGGAAGGCCAAGCCTAGGCACCTGAGACTCATGCCTGTTCTACAACATTCCAATTAGAATATTTCTTATAACCCTATAAATACAAAAACAAAACACAAAAACAAAATATGAAAAAATATAGAGAGATGGTACAAAGCAGCATAAGTAGTCCTTGTCCTGAAAGAACTTAGCTTTAGTGAGAAAACAAAATATGCATGTTCAACTTCTTACATTTTGAGAGCATCTTATAGTTTCACTTCCAGCATCATACAGTTGACATTTGCTTCTGTTGAGCCCAGTACTTACCTTCCCATGGCTCCTGTCACCCGCGGCATCTGATGCCCAATAGACCTGACTGCATGAGGCCTGAGACTGTCTTCCAACCCTGCCCTAAGCACCAAGTGCAGAAGGTGCTTAAGAAATGTTAGGTGGGGGCCCCTGGGACCCCTGCTATTTTGGGGATGCAGGACAGTGATGCTAGAATTTCTATTTTTGTGTTTTTGTTTTTCAAGAAAAGCTATAAACAGGTTTTAAAATATTGATGTCACTAAAAAACAAAAACAAAAATAACCCACAACAACTTTAAAACATTGAAGAGATGCAACAAAACATGATTGTGGGTCATGAGTAAATAAGGCAAAAAAAAAAATAGTGACCATTTATTACCTAGTTTCTGCCAGTTATTTTAAATAAAATACTTATTTTTAATATAACTAATACATAGATAATGCTTCTTTACCGTCAAAAAAGGTAAAATAATGTGTAAGCATACAGAGTAATAAGGTAAAGCCCACCTACCCCTCCCCTGATGTCACCACCATTAGGAGTTTGAGGTGCATTCTTCCAGCTATAAATGGATAGATGGCCTTTAGTCCCACTTTACAGATGAAGAAACTGCTGCACAGGGTTGAGAGGCTACAGAGCTCACCATAGAGCTGGTAAGTGATGGAGCTGAGATTCAAATCCACATCAGCCAGACTCCTAAATCAGCACATTACTTCCACTAAGGCCCATGTGCCAGTTTGAAGCTGTTACGGACCCCAGAAGAGCCATGATCTTTTATTCCAATCTTGTTGGGTGGAAACTTTTGATTAGATTGTGGAGATGTGATCCACCCAATTGTGGGTAAAAAACTCTTGATTATATTATTTCCATGGAGGTGTGAACCTGCCCATTCAGGGTGGGTCTTGATTAGTTTCCTAGAGTCCTTTAAGAGAGTTCATGGAGAAAGGAGCACAGAGAAGCTGAGAGAGACGTTTTGGTGAGAAGCTAAGATATGTAATCCAGAGTTTCCACTGGGAGAAGCTAAAAGCCGACACATACCCAGGTGCTTGGAGATGCAGACAGAAAGACATCTGGAGATGCTAAGCTAAGAGATGAAGCCCAGAGTTTGGCTCAGAGAAGCTAAGAAAGAACCTCCAGGCGCTTAGAGAGAAATGCCCTGGAAGAACAAGCAAGGATGCACAGGAGCTGAGTGAGAGAATCTAAGAGAGACAGAAGCCCAGAGACATTTTGGAGAAGGCCATTTTGAAACCAGAACACCAGAGCAAAGGACCAGCAGAGGCCAGCCACTGGCCTTCCCGGCTGACAGAGGTTTTCCAGATGCCATCAGCCTTTCTTCAGTGAAGGTTCTTCTTGTTGATGCCTTAGTTTGGACACTTTTATGGCCTTCGAACTGTAAATTTGTGACTTAATAAATCCCATTTATAAAAGCCAATCCATTTCTGGTATTTTACATAGGGGCAGCTTTAGCAGACCGGAATACTCTGTGTGTAAAATTTTATGGGTGAAGAAACCCAGGCTCATAAAGGCCCCCGGCACTGTCAGAACCACACAGGGGTCACTGCGCTTGCTCGGTAGACCGCGTGGAAGACCAGGCTTTGACCTAGGCGATTCCGGGTCGGGTGGGACCATCTCGGCCCTGTGCTCAGCGCAGCCCCATCTGGGGGCCAGGGTTCGCCCACACCGCCCTGGTATAGGTGCCACTCTAGTCAGTGGCGCCCCTGGAAGCCGCCCCACCTGGGCAGGCACAGCGCTCGCACCGCCCGCCCAGAGCGGGTCTCGAGGCCTGCGGTCCTTAAATCCGCGAGCCCCCGCCAAGTCCAGAGCGCGGCTGCCTCCCGCCCGGGCTAGGACATCGTAGGCTTCGTCCCCTCAAACCGCCCAAGGACGCCCGGCATTCAGGGAGTGCCGTGGCCCACAGCCCCGGGTGGGTGGTCCTGGCGGCAGGCAGCGGGGAGTCGGCCGCCCCCACCCCGGGGTGCGTGGCGGGCGTGGCGGGGCCGCCGGCGTGGGCGGGGCGTGGGCGGAGCCGCGGCCGGAGGCGGCTGAGCCCGGAGCCGGGTTCGGGGCCGCGGAGGGTGTCGTCGAGCGAGGCTTCCTCTGGAGAGCGCTTGGCGCAGAAGGGTTAACGGGCCGCCCCGGGCGCGCAGAACAGGTACCGACCCTCCCTGGGATCCCCTGGCCACGGCTGCCCCTCCCGTCCAGTCCCGTTAGAACGCCGGCCTCTCGTGCCCCCGCCGCTCCCGCTCCCTGCGCTCCGCGGTTGCGCCCCCGCCACGACCCCAACCCAGGCTCTTATAACCTTGGAAACTCTTCCAGCTCCTGGGGTCGAATTCCTGGGGAGGGGGCTCTGATCTCGAATAACTCTGGCTCCATCACTCGGGCAGAGAATCAGCTCAAATTCCAACTCAGTCACATAGTAAAGTTGGAAAACATACCCAGGACCTCCCCGTAGGAGCCAGCGCCTGTCCCCCGCACCCCCCACCCGCTCCTCTAGGAGGGCGCCCTTCAAGGATGCGTGCCTCCCCTCTTCACTCCTGGAATTGGAAGTAGGGGCGCAGGGAGGGATGCAGGTGGGTGCCCTTGATCCAGCTCGGCCTGCTGACGGAAGACTTCTGCCAAAAAGGACACCTGTTCAGACGGTCCTCCGGGACCCAGGAGTGGAGGACCCGATGAGGACCTAGGTGTTTGTTCTGACCCAGGACAGAGGGATCCTCTGCAGCCAGCCCAGAAACTTCCTCTGCTGCACACTCCCACCCCACCCTCCCATCCCCAGTGGTGCCTCATTCCCCAGAGGTGGATTCTTCCTGGGGTGAAGGGGTCAGCCCTGCCCAGGTCTCTGCTCCTTGATCTTCACTGGCCAGTTTGGGGAAGTGTGGCCAGGAGGACCCAGTTTTATCCACACCAGTGTCCAGCCTGGCACCAGACTAACCATTTCTGACCTCTCCTTTCCTCACCCTGGTTACCTAGAGACACCAGGTGAGGGACATGAAAAGGGATGAAAAGTACAAATGTGTGTCTGTTTCCACAGAGGAAGGGGTATGGGCCCCTGCCTAGCTGTGCAGGGAGGTTGGGGTGGGACTTTTCCAGAGAGGGAGCCAGGCCTGGCCTGGGCCCCAGGAGCTCACGTCACCCCCACCCCCACCCCTCACTTCTCCGAGGAACTGCCAAAGCCAAACCCAGCTCAGGACAGGATTATGTGTACTGGGTAGACCCATGGAGAGAGACAGCAAGCTACAGACCTGGGGGGGTAATAGAGAGAAGCAGAGACAGAGAGGGAGAGGAGAGGGGACCTGAAAGCAGAGAAGGAGCAGACAGTGACCATCACCCCCATCTCTTTTTCTCTTCAATCTCAGTAAAGGTTCTCAAGAGTCAGGTGGAGAGATGAGGGTTTGGGTAGAATGTGGGCCCTTCTCAGGATTCCCCAGCCTCCTGCCCCATGGGCCTCGTCGCTGTCTTCAGTCGCCAGCCCAGCCAGGGGAAGGAGCTGCCACCAGCAAACCGCCCTCCCCCCAACCAGGAGCAGCCGAGGTGACCCCCCTGCCTCGGCTGGGCAAAAATTCCCAAGTCCTGGGAGCTCAGGGAGGGGAGTGGGGCTGAGGGTTGCTACCATCAAGCACATTCCTGCCCTTCTCTCGCATTTTCCTGCCCTGAGGTGGCCCACTGCAGCACTAGTTCCTTGGACTCCTTTCCTGGTGCCTCTCAGCTCCAACAGAAACACAGTTGTTTTTTTTTTCTTGGAAAGCAGAATTAAAAGCAGGATGGTGGGCGGGGTGGGGTGGGGAAGGGGGGATTGGAAGGGCTCAAGTTGAGAAGGAGGGGGCTGGAGGGCAAGGAGGGATGGGGAGTCAGGCTTTGAGACTAGTCAGGCTTTGAGACTTTTGAACCCTCGTTCAAACCCCCCTTCCCCAATGGCCAAAGCTAGACTTCAGGGAGGACTTCCCAGCTCTTCAGAATGATAGCCTGTGACTGGGGAGCAAGGGCTGCAGCTCTCCTTCCCAGGTGTCCCCAGCCTGTTATAGTTGCTCATGAAATCAGCCCTCATTAAACCAATGCAGGATGCTGGCACCCAGAGTGGAGGTTAAATCACAGAGGGAAAATCTTCTCTAGAGATTAAACCATCAACCCACTTATTTTATCCTTTAGCTAACAAGTTTGTGAGGCAGGCAGAGATGTGCCTGACCATAGCATAAGGAGCTTAGAGAAAGCTGGAAGGTAGGAAAAGACATGGTTGGGAAATGGCTTTTTCTGGAAAGCCCAAGTTGCTTCTATCAGCTCCTCAGTCCTCAGCGGGGAGGTCTGCCATATCCTCACCTGAGCTTCCCTCCTCAACTTTCCAGGTATTTCTGGGGGTGGAGGGTGGGGAGGAATGAGAGCCAGATGGAAACCATCCTAAGAGCCTGCCTGTGTGTGCCTGAACTGGCACCTGAGTAGGGAAGAGCTGAGAGGTTTCTCCCAGGGCCAAGAGGAGGGGACAGTCCTGCCGCCCCCCTTAGCCTCAAAGGATGGACAAGGGCAGCATTACTTCCTGCTCCCACCGGTAGGATCTTTCCCCTCCTCTCCATCCTCACTCTGAAACATCCGCCTGAGGGGTCATCCCTCCTGAATCCCCAGCTCTCTGAAAACGCCAGAGGCAAACAGCAGGCTTCAGTTCGGGCGGAGCTCACCTCTCCACGCCCAGATGCCTGAGTAGTGTGTTTGCGACCAGTCCCCTCCTGCCTTGCCCTGGGGCAAGTGAGGGAGGAGCAATGGAGAAGTGGACTGGCAGGTAAGAGGGGGGGTTGCATTGCTGGTAGAGGAGGGGGAGCCCCATCCCTGGAAGTAGGGGAAAGGAGATCACTGGGTGGGACCCGGGGAAGTGATGAGTAACTTCTGCTTTCTGAGAAGTTGACACTCAGGATGTGGGGAGCCTGCTGGGGGCAGGGGGCAGTGCTGTAACACCTCCTCTGGCTCCCGTCTGACATACCTACTCCTGCCTTTGGCTTGCAGGCCCAGGCTGTGTCTGACGTTGCTTCTGACCCTCCCTCGGCTCTGCCTGGATCAGGAGGTGAGCCAGGGATGAGAGCCTGCCGCCTGCCTGGTATCCTCTACCATCTCCCCCTCATCTCCCATCCCCGCTCTCCAGGACCATGGCTCCATTTCCCTCAGCTTCTACGGAGCCAAGGCCTGTTTAACTCACACTTGGCCCTCCCAGCCTCCCCCCACCAACTCCCTAGCTCTTTGCCAAAGAACATCAAGAAGACCAAGTTCTAGTCCTACTTCTACAAATGAATGTGATCTGGGGCAGTGGACTAGATAGATATTCTTTACAGTTCCCTCTAAAATCATTCTGATTCTCTTTTTTCTCCACATAGGTGTTATCTGGATACTCTCTTCAGACACCCCCGGAGGAGGGCCAGGGCCTTGAGGGCATCTGGGGACCTTGGGACCAGTGGGCCTCTTGCTCCCAGCCCTGTGGGGCGGGGGTACAGCGCAGGAGCCGGACATGTCAGCTCCCTGCAGCTCAACTCTACCTGGGTCCCCTCCCACCCCGGCCCCCAAGACATCCAGAAGCCCTACTCCCCCAGAATTCCCGAGAAACCCTCCCCCTATACAGGCCAGAGCCTCGGGAAAGGAGTGGCCCACTTCAAGGACCTGCTTCCCAACTTGGGAGAGAGGACACCTGGGAGATTCAAGGGGCCAGGAGGTGAGGGTGGCAGCTTGAAGGGAAGGGGCGGGGCTGGTATGAAGATAAAAAAAAGGGAGCATAGGACACATGCCCTAAGAGAGTCATCTTTGATGCCAGGAGTTGGCCTGGGGTGGCAGGGTTAGAGATGGCCAGAGCTGTGAACACATGTCTGCACCACCTTCTCAGGTCCCGGGTACGAGACCCCATCAAGCCAGGGATGTTCGGTTATGGGAGAGTGCCTTTTGCTTTGCCACTGCATCGGAACCGCAGGCATCCACGGAGGCTGCCCAGATCTGAACTTTCACGGATCTCTTCTCCAGGGGAAGAGCCCCTTCCATCCTTGACTCCAAGAACAGAGCCATCCTCCTCAAACCAGAGCCCTCAAACTCAGCTCCCTGCTGTAGAACTCTCTGCCCACACCCACACCTCACCAGCAGAACTTCCAAGCCCTGGAACTTCTCAGACAGAAGTGCCCTCTAGAACCACGCCTGCCCCCTCTCGGCCCCATCCCAGAGCCCAGGCATCCAGCACAGAGGCCTCCTTGCCCACCTCCTCCCTGGGAGAAAGTAGCTCCTTCCCCATGTTTCCTCAGCCAAGAATGCCAAGTTCCCAGGGGTGGGCCAGTCGCCCGGTAGTAGGGAGACACCGTAATCCTTTCCCTTCTGTCCCTCGGGACCGAGGCCAGCAGACCTGGAAGCACTGGAGACCTGGGGGGCATCTTCATGGGTCCCTCATGGAGTCCGCCCCTCACCACCCAAATGGCCGGTTGGCTCTGCAGAGTGCTGGCACTTACTCCAGCTCCCTCTGGAGCCTCTTTACTCCCAGTAGCCCTGACCCAAGATGTTCTGGGGAGAATGAGCAGCTGAGAGCCTGCAGCCAAGTGGTGAGTTCTTCCCCCGACCCATCCTCTCCTTGCCAGACTTCCAGTACTGCTTCTCTGACACTGAGTCTGTGTCCCCAGCTTGTCCAGTCTGGACCTGGGGGAGAAGGGTATGGGCTGCTGAGCTCCTCAGGGTAGGAGCCTTGGAGCACTTCCATAGACTTGATTTCCCCCTGTTCCCCAAATCCAACCCTGACCCACACCCCCATTTTCCTCCCCAGCTCTGACTCCTCTGTATCCCCCCACCTCAGCCCTGCCCCCCTGAGCAGCCAGACCCTCGGGCCCTGCAGTGTGCAGCCTTTGACTCCCAGGAATTCATGGGCCAGCTGTATCAATGGGAGCCCTTCACAGAAGGTGAGGTTTCCAGCCCACCCTCTGGGCAGGAGCGGCTCAGGACTAGGGGATAACGGAGAGAGGGAGACACCTGCTCACTCCCAGCCCTGAAGGATTTCTAGCCCCTCCCATTCTTCCTGTATGCCTTTCTGTTTCTGTGTCATGTCTTTTTTCTTACTCCCCAGGCACAGGCCCGGAAAGGGGAGGAGGGTTAAACAGGGACTTTAGTTCTCAGATGGAAGTGGATGGTCAACAGAAGAGTCAGAATGGGAGAGGGATGTGTCCAGAGGCAGCACTTTGACTGGCTTCCTCTGGGAAGACGTCTATCCCAGGAGGTGGGAGGGATGTGGCAATGAGAGGGATGTGGTCAGAGAGATCCTGCCCAGTGGTGACCATAGGTGGATCCTGAGTGGTATATCAATTGCTCCCAATTCACCATTCATTTGGTTTTAGGCCTACATTAGTGTCAAGCCAAAACAAGCCCCCATGAGCTCTAAACTCATATAATCATAGGTTTCAAGTATTTCTCCTCTTTCAGAGTTTGGACTCTTTCAGACCTTGCTGGTCTCAGTGACCTCAATTGACCTAACCCAACTCTTGTGTAACCCTCAAACCAACCTTTCAGAGTATGGAATTGCCATTTTCCCCAGATCCACAGTGACCTAGGCAACCTCAGGATGCCCCATAGCTAACGTAAGCAAAGTGGCTGTCAGGGTCCTGGCACCTTTCCCAATTGACTTCACACCAGGGACCCCACTAACCACCCTCTACCCTGTCTCCTAGTTCAGGGTTCCCAACGCTGTGAACTGAACTGCCGCCCCCGTGGCTTCCGCTTCTATGTCCGTCACACTGAAAAGGTCCAAGACGGGACCCTGTGTCAGCCTGGAGCCCCAGACATCTGTGTGGCTGGACGCTGTCTGGTGAGGCAGGATGGGGTGCACACACACTTATGCACACACACAATTTCTCTCTTTCTTATTCCTCATTACAACAACAAAACACCAGACAGGCTGAGATTGCAAAGGGGTAGGTTCTCACATGCAAATCTGGGCAGAGCAGAGCCAAAAGGTGTTTCAAGAAGGATAGTAACAGACACATATGAACTTATCTGAAGGCTGGCTGGAGATGGTGGGGCTGGCCAAAAAAACATTCTCACTTGTAGTGAAACAGCAGGATGTGTGGTGAGCTATAGAGTCCCAAGTGGGATGGGAGGTGGTGTTTGGCTTTCCCGTGGCCCCTGCCTCAACTCCTTTTTCCCCAGAGCCCTGGCTGTGATGGGATTCTTGGCTCTGGCAAGCACCCAGATGGCTGTGGAATCTGTGGGGGTGATGGTTCCACCTGTCGCCTCGTTTCGGGGAACTTCACTGACCGCGGAGGGCCTCTGGGGTATCAGAAGATCTTGTTGATTCCTGCTGGAGCCTCCCAGCTCCAGATTGCTCAGCTCCGGCCCAGCTCCAACTACCTTGGTGAGCACCCCGAGATTCTTTTGAGTCTCCATTCCATTCTGGTTTCTTGGTTCTGGCCTTCACACTTCATTCAGCCCAGCAAACAAGCCAGAAAAGAAGTCAAGAATCTTGGATTCTTGGTGGGATGCTCCTGTTTAGGTTAACGCAGTGGTGGGAGAGGAGGACAGTATGACTCGCCTCTCCTGTTTCCTGATCTCCACCTCCAGCACTTCGAGGCCCTGGGGGCCGGTCTATCATCAATGGGAACTGGGCTGTGGATCCCCCTGGGTCCTACACAGCTGGTGGGACTATCTTCCGGTACAACCGCCCACCCCGGGAGGAGGGCACAGGAGAGAGTCTGTCAGCTGAAGGCCCCACGACCCAGCCTGTGGATGTTTACGTGAGTCTGCGGCATGGGGAGCAAGGCCTTTCCCTTCAAGAGTGAAGCTGTGGGTCTCGAGGCGGTAGAGAGGCTCTGGGGCGAGCTAGTGGTACATTTCTTTGGAAACCTTCGTTACCTTCTCTTTTTCTTCCCAGATGATCTTTCAGGAGGAAAACCCTGGTGTTTTTTATCAGTACATCATTTCTCCACCTCCTCCAAACTTTGAGAGCCCCACCCCAGCACCCCCTCTCCCCCAGCTTCAGCCTGGTAAGATTCTGATCCCTAGACCTAGAGCAGGAGGGATGAGCTGAAGGGGGAGCTCCAAGGCGTAGGATGCATCTGATTTGCCTACTTGACTCCCCCACTCCCCCAAACAGAGATTCTGAGGGTGGAGCCTCCACCAGCTTCAGCACTCCGCCCAGCCCGGACCCCAGGCACCCTCCAGCGTCAGGTGCGAATCCCCCAAATGCCTGCACCACTCCATCCCAAGACACCCCTGGGGTTTCCAGCCGGATACTGGAAACAGGTGGGACACACTGAGTGCTCAGCCTCCTGTGGAAAAGGTGAGCCTTCATGTTCCAGCCTGTAATCCTGATACCTCCAGCCCGAATCCCCCATTCCAGTGGAATCCCAATTCCAGTGCCTGGGACCCTGCTGAAACTGGACCCTGTGCCATTTGCCTCCCTTGGCTTCCCTCTTGCCCCCATCAGGTGTTTGGCGCCCCATTTTCCTCTGCATTTCTCGTGAGTCAGGAGAGGAACTGGATGAACACAGCTGTGCCGTGGGTGCCAGGCCTCCAGCCTCCTCGGAACCCTGCCATGGCCCCCCCTGCCCTCCATAGTGAGTGCAATCCTCAGGGAGGGTG
Source organism: Bradypus variegatus (assembly GCA_004027775.1). Lineage (NCBI taxonomy): Eukaryota > Metazoa > Chordata > Mammalia > Pilosa > Bradypodidae > Bradypus > Bradypus variegatus. The sequence goes on from PVKY010004533.1 coordinate 13,950, forward strand.
AAGGGACTAGAAGCACAATAACTGCCCCAGGGACAAACATACCCTCACTACCCACAGGATCTCACCTGGACTCGACCCTCAAACAGGAGAGCTCCTGGCTGCAGAGAGACCAATATTAGCTTAGAAAGGCTGACATTCCATAGACAGCAAGAAAAACCTGGCAACCTGAAACCCCACCAGGGAACCCAGGCTCCACTGCTAAATATATCCACTTTCTTTAAGGGGCCCCCAACTCCCCTTAGACGATATTTTCCCTCTCCCCCCACGCAGCAGCCCCATGTATCTGCTCTGTTTCTACCATCTGTGTTTCTGCCTCTTACTTGCCCTGTCCATGCTCACAGCTGGGAGACTGGCGAGTGGACATCCTGCAGCCGCTCCTGTGGCCCTGGCATCCAGCACCGCCAACTGCGCTGCCGGCAGGAATTTGGGGGAGGTGGCTCCTCAGTGCCTCTGGAGCGCTGTAGACATCTCCCCCGGCCCAACATCACCCAGCCCTGCCAGCTGCGGCTCTGTGGCCACTGGGAGGTTCGCTCCTCCTGGAGCCAAGTAAGGAGGCCCTCAGAGGGTGGGGAGGATCTTAGAGGAGTGGGCACCAGTGAATTAGATTGGTAGATTTTCCAGCTTTGTCTTAATCAGCAGAAGCTTTTTACAAACAGAATCTCATATGGAACTCTAATATAATAAGCCAGTTAAGAGACTGAACCAGGAGTTGGCCACCCAGAGTCCCATACTCAGTCACCTCTTCAGCCCCGCAAACCATGTAACTGCTGGACTGGGGGCAGGGTCAAAGGCAGATCCTGCTTCAAAAGCCAGGAAGCTGGATGAGAAGGCTTGGGAAACTGGGACCCTGTTGAAAATGGATTCCCCCTCATCCCCTCAGTGCTCTGTGCGGTGTGGGCGAGGCCAGAGAAGCCGGCAAGTTCGCTGTGTTGGAAATGATGGTGGCGAAGTGAGCGAGCGAGAGTGCAGTTCCGGCCCCCCACGACCCCCCAGCAGAGAAGCCTGTGACATGGGGCCCTGCATCACAGCCTGGTTCCACAGCGACTGGAGCTCCAAGGTGGGCCCCACACCCCTTTAACCAATCCTAGGTCCTGGATATGCCACACCCAGGATACTCTCAGACCTTTCCAACAAAGTTCCAAAAAAAATTTAGTGAGAAAGCACCTACTATGTGCTCGGCATTGCTTGCACAGGGAACTTGGAGATAAGTAAGACAATCTTATGTTAGGATTCCTAGAGCTCTCTGCAAAGGTTTGACTTACCTGACTGGTGTCCTTGAAGCCAAGGTCCCTGGGCATTCCCTGACTCCCCAGGATCAGCATTAAGGACACTTCCATCCTAAGCCCCCTCCCTTCCCCGTGGTCCAGTCATCACCTGCCTCCTTTCACACAGTCTGCTGTACTTTCATCAGTGCTCAGCTGAGTGTGGGACGGGAATCCAGCGACGTTCTGTGGTCTGCCTTGGGAGTGGGGAGGCCCCCAGGGCAGGCCAAGAGGAAGCAGGAGCAGGAACCAGTGAGCAGAGCTGTCCACCAGGAAGCCGCCCCCCCGATATGCGAGCCTGCAGCTTTGGGCCCTGTGAGATGACATGGCGCTGGTACACTGGGCCTTGGGGTGAGGTGAGCTGAGACCTGGGAGGGGCACAGGAAAGGGGGGTGGTGTAGTCACAGTGGAGAGCCACGTGGGGAGGTGGGAGTGATCTCTGTTCCCCTTCTCTTATATCCCTACCCTTCCCCCACTTCAGTGCTCCACAGAATGTGGCTCTGGCACACAACGAAGGGATGTCATCTGTGTGTCCAAGCTGGGGACTGAGTTCAACGTGACTTCTCTCAGCAACTGTTCCCACCTGCCCAGGCCCCCCACGCTGCAGCCCTGTCAGGGGCAGCGTTGCCAGGACCAATGGTTTTCTACACCTTGGAGTTCGGTGAGTGCCTAGCTTCCTTGCCCAGATCAGCCTGGACCTCCAGGGAAGGGGGAGGCTCCTCTCACTGCACCCCTTTCTAGACTCTCTGTGCTCCAAGTCAAGTCCAGCTGAGGTTTAACATTGTCCCATTTCCTGTAGACTTGGAGGATATATGGGCCTTTTCCATTTGGGATTTCTTAATGCCCCAGGAGAGTGCCCCCACCTCCCACCCCTCTACCTTTCAGAGAGGGAGGAGGCGGCCTGGGGTTAAGGAGGAGCCTGGGGCACAGCAAAAGTCTGATATGAGAGCTGGGGTCTCCCCAGTGTTCTCGCACCTGCCAAGGGGGCATGCAGACAAGAGAGGTCCAGTGCCTGACCGCCAACCAGACCCTCAGCACCCGGTGCCCTCTTCACCTGCGGCCGTCCAAGAAACAAGCTTGTAACAGCCAACCCTGCAGCCAGCCTCCTGGTAAAGAGTTCCCCTATACCCCACATCCCCCATAGAGCTAGCTGAAGTATGGGAGGAGATGAGAAAGGATCAGTGGGAGTGGGCTACACAGCTCCAGAAGGATGGATCTTTGTGATCCTTTTGTGCCCACTGGCCTCCTCTGTCCCCAGATGATCAATGCAAGGACAGCTCTCCACATTGCCCCCTGGTGGTACAGGCCCGGCTCTGCGTCTACCCCTACTACACAGCCACCTGTTGCCGCTCTTGCGCCCATATCCTGGAGCGATCCCCTCCGGAACCTGCCTGAAATGGGCCTGGGAGACCCTCTCATGGTTTTCTTATGCCACCATCAGTCACCCAGCGATCAGGCCACTCTGTATCCCCAGGCTCTCCAACCTGTCCCAGTCTCATGAGGGATGCACCCACAGGGTGGTTCAAAGTAGAGAGATGACTGGCAGTGACTCGCAAGACATGTGGTTGAGTCTGGGTGGCGGGGTGTGTGCACTTGTGCCCCCAAATCTGCATGGATATGTGTGTGTGTTCATACATGTGTGTAACTTCTCAAAAGGAAGTTACACAGACTGAAAGGAATGGGGAGGGGGCAATGCCTGTTTCCCTTAGTTAGACTTTTCTGAGCTGTTTAGCATGTGCTCACCCCATCAATCTCAACTTTGTGCCCTAAATCTCATTTCTCATGTCCCAGGCCTCACAGCTAACCCACCCTTTTGTCCTCTGACACTTTTTCCTGTTACCTATTCTCTCTATCCCTACCTCTCTCATAATTTGCTAGGGAAGGGGATGGGGGTCGGCCACTGCCCATCCTGCCTTAAAGAGAGCCTGCCTCCCCACAGCAGGGACCAGCTGAGAAGAGGGTGAAAAAGAGAAATGTCACAATAAGATGCCCTAGTACCTGCCCCCACTCCCTCCTTCCTAAAGTGGTTCCCACCCCAGAACTAATTTATTTTTTATTAAAGAGGATTATGACAAATGAGAAAGAGGCTCTTCATTGTCCTTTTTAGAACCCAGCCATACAAGCCACCTAGGTCAGAATGAAGGGTGGGAAGGAGACAGCATTTATGGCCCAGGAGGAGAGAATTTGGTCCCAGATGAGCCCAAATCACCTGCGATAATAGCCGGACAGATCCTAGGTCCTGCAGGTTGATCACTGGCCACTAGAGGTCGCCACTTCTCCCGATTTAGGTATGGCATTGGGAGCGTGGGTCCAGAGCTGAGGGGACCTATAAATGCAGGCCCTATGGTGGATTTCTTGGTATGCTGAGTCTTCCTGTAAAGTCTCTTGGAATTTAGTACTCCTTTCAGTTTGCAGCTGCCTTTTCAGGGGTCTTGTTTCCTGTTCCTTTTCTTTGGCCCTGCTTTCCTGCTTCCTCATCTTTTTGCTATTACTCATTTCCCCATTTTGCTCTTGGTTTATTGCTCTTCATGGGGTGGGGGAAAGGGAAGTACCCGCTCCCATCCCTTTCCTCAGTGGAAACAGCTGGAGGAGGAGGAGCTGGGCTCTAGGGGACTTCGGGCAGGGTTGGGGGAGGAGCCAAGGCAGTACTGGATGTCCTGCCAAAGACACATTCTTCAGAGATGTCTCACCCTGGTCTCCTCCCTCCCTCCACCCCCCCAATCCATTTCTTCTCTCAAGGTAAATAACTTGCTAGAGGTGGTGTGAGAGGGATTTACCCTCTTCTGTTATACACGTCTTCATCCTGACCTCTACAATTCTGAGGTCTGACACTACACTTCTGGAAGGCAGACTTCCTAGGGGTCCCCAAGCCTGGGAAGGGAGACTGCAACAGAAAGCAGACTTCCTTCTCCACTGGAAGCATTCCTCCCCCATCTCTGCACCTCCACAGGTCTGGCTGAGTAAGACCATTAATGAAATGTCTGTAGAGCCAGTTTAATTCAGTGACTACTATTTCCTGAGCACACATAGACCCTGTGGAGGACACTGGAGTTAGCTGAGGAGACAGGATTTCTCTCCTCTAGCAGCTTCTCCCTCCCTCCCTCATACTCGCCTTGGGACTCAAGCTTTCTCTGAGTTGGAAGTGGCTGAGAAAGAAGAATTTGGAAAACATCTTGGGAGGAGAGTGGGTGAGGAAGGAGGCAAAAGGGAATGGAGGGAAAGAAATTGAAACTGACTTTCGCCCAGAGCAGGGAGTACGAAACTCTTTGGGTTATGATACTCTTATAAAGCATCAGATATAAGGGAACTCAGAAGACATGCGAAGACCAGCGAAGTGTAACCAGTCAGCCCTGTAGGCTGAAGGCTGAGGCGGAGTCCTTGGATTGAGGGAGGGGTGGTGGTGATTAGTGGGGCCCTCCCAGTGATTCCGGGAAGCTGCCGGCTGGGCCCCAGCTCAGCTGACTTCCCCACAGGGCTCCACCCCTCTGGGTCTCAGGGCTGTTGCTGGGCAGGTCTGGAGTTTGGCCTGAGCCTGAGAACCAATCACAGGTGGGGAATGCAGCCACAGCCCCTCTTAAGAGTCCCCTCAGCTTCAGCACCTCCTATTTCTGATAGCCCCTTGAGCTCTCTCACAGCCTCAAGCCTCTGACTTCTCAGGACATGGGCTCTCATGTGGGGATTTGCCTCCTTTCCTCTCCCCGTTTTAAAGCTAGGATCAGTGCAACCCCTACCTAGGAACTTCTTCCTTGGGTCACTAGGTCAGTACGGAGTCACTGTGGAAGTTTACAGGAAGGGGAACCTGACCAAGCAACCCCTTTTCCTGGCCCCTTAGTGGGGAGTAGTGTAGCCAGACACCTATTTGTTGACCTCTGAACCCCCCTGGAGG
>PVKY010004534.1:0-19094 GCA_004027775.1 Bradypus variegatus
AAGGCACTGAGGAGGTAAGCGGGATTCATCTCGATCACCCAGTAACCACAATGCCTCATGCACATGGCAGACACAAAAGTCAACAAGCAAAGCCTCTACTGTGGCTAATACAAACAAAAATTTGTCTTCTCAAATGTCTTGGTTTGCCTTAATGAGCTAAGTGACATTAATAAGTTCTCTACTTTCTTGTGTGTCAGTGTACTCTGTCAAATGGGATGATCAGAGCAATGACCTCTAATGCTCCACTTCATATCACCGCTTCATATTCCATCACAAAACTCAAAATCAGTTTTATAAAACCAATTCTATGACCTATCAAGAAGTCAGTACAAGAGCTTTGACAATCTGGTTACAATAAGCCATCATTTATAGCATCAATTTGTCAGATCTGCTGCTCAATTTAGTTTATCCTCTACAATGGAAACTCTTGCCCGCTATTATCACCTAACAGTATTTATGGGTGAAGGGGAAAGATTCAAAGAGAGTCTTCAGTTCTATTATTCTCAGGAAGCAACGTTTTCAACATTATTATACATAAATGGGTGGATTATATACATTTGTGTGTGGGTGTGTGTGTATCATCACAATCCCCAAATACCTACATCAACTTCCACGCTGTCCATTAAAATACCAGCATAAATGACCCACGACACTTGAATAAAAAGCGTGAGTAACCTATTCTCACATGCTGCCTCACCACCAAGGGCAGGTACATCCTTCTTTCCTTTCCCAGGAGACGTGAAACTTGATACAGAGCGATATGCTTAGTAAAAAACCATCTACGACAAAGCAATCCAGCAGTCATGCAGAATTCTGTGATTTTCCTAAATGTTTGATGTAGCAATTGAGATTAGTTGCCAGTTTCCCTAAACCATTCTATTTAACAAAAAAAATTTTTTAAAGAGATATAATAGCCACTGCATATCCTGGTATAGTTTAATGCTCAATAAATGTTTACTAAGTGAAACAGCAAAGGTAAATTTTTCCACTGGATGATGATAAAGCTTCAAACATTTTTTTCTCTCCTATACTCAATGGACACTTTGTAATAGCACCAATATATATGTCAATTATTTAATAAACACCCACTGTTTGTACAACAAAATAAAATGCCATTAACTGCTCTAGAACCATAACCAGGCAAGGAAAGTAAAATAACATCAATTTAGAGACTATCTCAATCAGGCATTTCACATAATTTAACTCATTCAATCCTCACAACTGATGTTTCCAAAACTGGAAATCAAGACTAGAGTCTCAGCATAAGTTCTCTGCAACAATCTTTTAGGTTCATTTTGATACTACTCTTTAAAAAAAAAAAAGCATTTTTTTGAATCATGTGGATAACCACTCCCTAAACTAAGTATTGCCAAGTGATTTTGGTGCCCAGATTTTTGTTTATTAAGGTGCTGGTGACATTGTCACAGACTAATGACAAAGAACAAATGCTAACTGAAGGATAAATATGTGTTTTCATCAAATGAAGACCAAAAGATGTCATGGTGCACTGTTCCAATGAAGGCTCTAGTGCTGACAGTCAGAACAGAGAAACCCAGGGGGAAACTGCCACTACCAAACACGTGTGGATAGCCAGGCCAAACAATAAAATATGAATTGTACAGTTAGGATCACACTCACACTGAGCAGCAACTTAGTTACAGCCAAACATCATCACTTGCACACTAACATTAGTTCTAAGTTTGTGTTTAAAACTTGATCCACATTTGATAGGCAAATCTGCAGAACCCATAGCATAAAGGCTTTAGAAGACTTTATTATTACGTCTATTTTACAGGTGCTTATGGCCATTAAATAGATTGAAATCTCACAGCCAATAAGGGAAAGAATTAGCTAATAAGTGGAGGCCCTGGAATTAAATTACAATCCCCAAGTCTTGAGTCTTGATCCCATGTTCATTCTCCAACTTCCTGCCCCCCAATTAATAAGAATTTTTATATTATATTCTTACTAATTAATGAATATTTATATTTATTAAAATAAAGGAAGCAACTAGCCAAATAAAGAAATATTTTCATACTAGTTCCAAACTTATTTATAAGCATATCCTATACTGAGGAATGGAATCTGAGAACTGGAAAACTTACTAAAAACCTTTCAAGACTCATTATACCCTTTTCTAGCTGCTTCAGCATCCTGACTGAGGTTTTCTAAGGCAGGACAATTTCAAAAAAGGGGACCGTGTAATTCAGCAACATTTTCAAGTTTTACTCAATCTAAAAAACAGGTTGTGAGGTTTATCTCAGCGCCCAGCTTGGACGTATACTGCTTTCTCGTCTCTGCGTCCTCATGACATGGATCCTTTCTTGAGAAAACAGAGGATACATCTAAACAACCACGCCACCCTAGCATGGAGAACTGACATATGCACAAAGGAAAAGGAAGTCCTGCTCACTAAATCCATGTCTTTTCCCTTTTCTTTTAGTTCTGCCCTTTCCCATTCCCCAAACAGGTATAATCTGACCTTTACGAAGGTCAGATTATACCCCTACAGCAGATGATGCCATGTGCAGAGTCAACATTCAATAGACTCCCACGAGCTTCGCTGGAGAACTGCAGCCAAGAGCAACTGGGACGAACCCTCTGCAGACCTCAAAACCAAGCCAGGCGGGTTAACTGTCTACTGACATTTCAGTCACGTCCAAAACACCCAAGGAAACAAAATAAGAAACCGCTCTGCTTAATGAGGAAGACAGATGGAGACATTTAAACTAGTGGTTTTCAATTTTTTTCTTTTTTTTAAAAAAAGAACAGAACCCTTATTTCAAATGAAGTCTTACAGGAAATTCTCAAAATACAAAACAAAAGTGGCATTATATTAGACAACTTTATTTGGAAGCTCAATTTGTACCATATACATTTTGCACTTTAGCATAGTGTTGCGAAAACCCTAATTTGCAGACTTTAAAACCAGAAACTATTAAGATTTGTAATGATTCCGAAGGTTATATTCCAAGGTCCATGTGAGAACTACTTAAACTGACAACAAAAGGTGATGTGCCAGTGGTACAGATGCTAACATCAGTAAATAACATATCAGTTTACATTTTTATTTTAGAATGCTTAAAAATACATATAATTTTAAGACTGAAACCTGTAAGACATTTTGGAACTCAAGTTGAAAACCAATTAAAAACAACCAGCAGCTTTAATCAGGCTTCCAACATTTACTACTTAGGATAAAGCATCAGCGTACCCTTGGTACATGGATTTTCAAGCATCCCACTTAGAATTTAGTAAGGGTGTGTGTAATATATTAGCAGTGAAGTCCTGTGGGAACAGAAAGCTGATAAAACACTTGGACTGAACTTGAAAATCATGTAGGATTTGACCAGCAGGGGGGCTGATGAGCCAAGACACAGGTGGGCAGGTGCTGGGGCGCAGGTGGGAGGTGGTAAGGTGGGGCCACGGGGTTGCAAGCTCCTTGTCAAACACTGGGAATAATCCAGTTCTGGAGCATGTGGGGTGAGGCGGTGTGGAAACCACACCGAGAAGATGTGGCCAGCTTCAGGTTTATTCTCTGCAGGCTGAGCGGAAGAAAGGACCAGTGGGCAGATCTCAGCTCGGGAAGAGTCAGGCCTGCCCGAGATGAACCGGCCGTGCTCCAGACAGCGCAGCACTGTGGGAGCCACTGGCTCCTCCAGGTACGACGTACACTGACGAGGGGCTCCACATGCAGAAAGGAGCCACTCGGAGACTCATTCCTCCCAACCCCAAGATCCTGGAGTCCAGGATCCAAACAAGGCTTCGGCAAGTCTGGCCTGTCCTCGTATACTGAGTTTTACAGGAATGCAGTGATTGCATCACATCTGTGGCTGACTCAGGGCTGCGTGAACCAAGTAAGGGGCTGTATGGCCCACAGAGCCCTGCGTCTCCAGGAAAGCAAAGCCTACCACCTCCCAGCCTAACGCTGCCAGGGCGCACCACACCAGAAACCCCAACAGCAATGGATGAACAAATATTTGCTTCAAATACTCCTCCTTTCCTCCCCCTGAGACACTGCTCAGAGAGGACAGGTGGAGGATGCTGTGGCAGCCAAGGACCTCAGTCTTACTGACTTAGGGCACAGGTCACTGCTCACTCATGAGATGTGTCCCTCCTCTGCACTAACGTGCCCGTGGAGCTGTGGCCCCAGGTCACCTTCTCTGTGGGATCCAGGGGATGGGACAGCTTCCATCACCAATCACTGTAGCAGAAGAAAAAGGGCACGCATTGGCTCTTAAAGCTTTTTCCCCAAGGTGAGATACATCATTCCTGTTCATATTTTGTGGACTAAGACGGCCAAGTCTGACTTCAGTGTGTAGGGAAATATAATCCTCTTCCACGGAGAGGAAGCAGATTTTGCTGCACAAAAGTATAACCCACCACACGTGTCTTGCAATATTTACAGAAGTGATCCATTTTCCTTATATCTGCAACCTACTTTATCACACGTCTTGAGCCTAAAACCAAAAAAATCAAAGGATCTAATGTAATTCCATGTTTCCCAAGACAAATAATATTCAATCTCAGGATCAGTAAAGGCTATTCCTTATTCTCTTAAAAACATGCTCAGCAAAAAAATAAAAAAATGTTGGAAAATAAAAAGAAAATACACTACCCTTAGTTCAACACCCAAAGAAAGTTAAGCCTATGACATAGTTACTTCTAGTGTTTTCTCTGTGCTTTGCTTTTTTAACGGTTTGATCATACCCTACTTAACACTTTGCATCCTACCCTTTCTTATTGACCAAAAACTTTATTCTGTTATTACAAAATATCCATAGTTATCTTTTTATTTAATGTAAAAGTCATCTTAGATGGCATACATTCCTTTGTTTTTAAAAAAATAACAATGTGATAATGTATCTTTTACATAAACTTTATGTCAGGGGCCTGATATTTAGGCTGTCTGCCTTAGAATAGATCCTTGGAAGAAGTACTGAATCAAAAGTTATCAGATGGAAAAAGGCTCATCAGACCTACCGCCACCTTGCAAAGTAAGTACACCAAATTACAATCTTGCTCCTGCAATGTATGGAGTGCCTACTTCATTCATTCATGCTTGCATTATATAATAATCTAAAACAAACAAGAAAAACTTTTCAAAAAATATATATATGTATATGCTTGCTTTAACATGCATCTCTCTAAATATGAGTGAAGCTAAACCTATTTCCATGTTTGCTGCCTGGCTCTATTTCCTGGAATGAACAGTTATGGAAATCTGCCTTTTTATATATTGGGATCTTAGCTTTTTTTTCCCAGTTGTCTAATCACTGCAACAAATTTCATTGAGTAATCCTATATTTTCCCACACTGATCTGTAGAGAACTTATTTATTTACACACACTCCATATCCAAACAACCTGAAGTATCCTTTATAAGTAAAAATATTTTAACACTGTTCTAAGTGTTTTATATGAATTAACTCACGTAGTTTAGACACTAAATACATACATATGTACCTACATAGGTATACATATGGTACCTAACTTACAGATGGATTTTATTTTTAAGCTACTCTAAACCACTTACCTCCCTATTCTTAGCCCAGCTACACAAAGTTTCAACTCCTTATAGGCTTCTAATACGTTTTCTCTCCTCACTGTTCTTTTCATCATTGTCTTAGCTAGTTCCATCTGCTGCTTGAGGCAGACTATTGGGAGAAAACTAAAATGTAAGTCAGGTAATTTTCTTTAGCAGGTTGTCTAACAGCAAATGGTCCTAACAAGGATAAAATGTTGGGGTTGAAGCACCATCACTAGGGCAATGAAAGGATTACTCACATGCTAAGAATTCAAACTATTTAGCAACACTTCTCATGCAAAATGGTAATGTGTGTGTCCCTAATGGCAATGAAAGCACTCTAGGATACGGAAGTATCTTTACCACCATTTAAATTATATTCTGCAATACTCCTACTTTTAGTTTTTTTTTACAGAACATTCTTTAAGAAGATTCTGTATGCAATTAAATTTCAGGATTAACTAAAACCATTCCCCCCCTCAACCACAGTAATTAACAGACACTTAAACACAGTAAAAGTAAAAGGCATACACTAAACAAAGAACAACAATTTAGACCTAGAGTTCTACAAGTGAAATTCCACGAGAGCAAACAACATTACACAGCACCACAATGTTGTGTAAATGTGCACGGAGGCACAGCTTGTAAAGAGCTTTGCTCATCTGGTTAAACAAATTCTGTAAACAAAATTTTTACATTTTATACAAAAGATTTCTGTGGTGGTTTGGAGCTATGTACCCTAGAAAAACATGTTCTTAAACTTTCCATTCCTGTGGGTGTGAACCCATTGTAAGTAGGATCTTCTGATGAGGTTATGTCAACTGGTAAGGTGCAGTCCACCTCCATCAGGATGGATCTTACCCCACCACTGAGCCTTTCGCGAACAGAATGAACAGACAGAGACAGAAAGCCACGGGAGCCCGAAGCTGCAGGTCAGCGGAGTCCGGGAGAGGAGGGAGAGGAGGGAGAGGCCAAGGACCAAGCACCCCTGGCAGCCAGCGCGGACCACCAGTCACCAGGAAAAAGCATCACCACGGCGATGCCCCCATTTGGACATCTAGTCTCTAAACTGTGAGCCCATAAATTCCCACTGTTGAAGCCAACCTATTGCATGGTATTTGCTTTAGCAAGAAGGAAACTAAAACACTTTACTAGATAGATCTCTACTGGTCTAGCATTCATTACGTGTTCCATTTCACTCTGCTCATCAAAAGAATCTGACTAAATGCTGGCTGTGTCAAATACCAGGGAGAAAGAAGCAAGCGGAACGGCTGCTTAGTACCTCCTTTGGTCCTCCAACGGCAATATCCCACACCTTCGTTATCTCAGGGAACTAGAAAAGGCAGCTCCTCGCACGGTTCCTGAGGAGGAAATAGACTCACACAGCTACCAAGCAGGCCCTGCCTCCTGCCCATCACTCCTGCCCCAGCCTGCCCTGCTCGCCTCCTAACGGCCCCAGCTGCCAACTAAGTCACATTCAACTAACATTCCAGAATTAAACCAAACAAAAATGAAGGAAAAGCTTACAAAGATGAAAGAACAATTTTTTGAGTGCCTACTGGGTAAAAACACTGCATCGGGCAGCTGCTAAAATTAGAAGAGGTAGCATGAATGAACAAAGTTGGCCCTCTCCCATTGTCGGAGGTTAACTCCCCACATCCCTAATTTACAAAATCAATCTCACAGAAAACAGAAGGATATATATACTTATCCACACAAAATAATTTCTAGAAGCAATCTGCTTTCCACAAATTAGACTTGTCAACATTAAAATGTATAAGTTCAGAAAATTTACATAAAGCTTTCATATGTTTCACACTTACATCACTTGAAATGTCTGTTATACTTGCACACTGCCTTGCTTTATTTTGCAAGTTGTGTCAAAGTATTTGCCTGCCTGCCTGCCTTCCCACAAACTCCAACAGGGCCAAGGCAAAGGATGCAGTCTTTTATCCACATTTTGGAAAAAGTAGCAAATATCTGGGATGCCTCTTTCCCATGTTAACTGCCCCCATCCCACCCACCAGCTGGAGCAAGTACAGGCTGGGAGCGTCCACCGAAACCACCACGAGCAGGCCATCTCCCCGCCTTCTCAGTGCAGTCACCCAGGATGGGCCCACGCCTCACTGCAGACCAGTTAAGTTGGCTGTGGGTCAGCAGGAGGGAAAAGATGAAAGATGTTAGTTAACATTTGACATACAAATACAAAACCCTGTTGTTCATTCACTCACTCAACTAGCATCCCTCAGGATCTATGTGAGCCCAGCGTGGTTACGGGCATGAGGGGAGCCTCAGAGAGGAAGGCAAGACCCTAACCCAAGGACTTATATTCCAGTGGGGAGCCAGAAAGTAAATGTGTCAGGTAAATAATATCAGTTTAGGTTAAAAATAAATAAATAAATAAAAGGCTAGAGAGAGAAACCAAGCTGACTGAGGGGTTAGAGAGCAATTGGAGTGGTCCGGGAAGGCCTCCTTGAGAAGATAACATCACAGCAGAGATTCAAATGATGGCAGTCTGGGGAAGGCAGAAACGGCAGCACAAAAAGGTCCTGAGGTGTTGCCTCTGATCCACACCTGGCAAGGGGTTCTGGGGCCAAAGAACTTGAAAGAGAAATAGGGACTAACAATGCAAGGCAAAACTCATGCGCTAAAATAAACACTTCTAGCAATAACACTATGAAATTTAAGGACATCATAAATATGAGCGACTGGCTTAGGCAGGAAGGAGGCAAAACTAAACTCAATCTGGGTCTTCCTGGGCAAGTACAATTCTGTTCACAGAAGGAAGGAAGGAGCTCTTCACTAGAGACACAGGAATGTCAACACAAAGGCACCATCTGCTCACGGAAATCACAGAACATGCGGGTGAAAATGGAGGCTAGGATTAGGACTAGCAAGCTGTTCCCATTTTCATCTGGAAAACACCTATTTATCCAAGACCCAGTAAAAACATATGTAAGGGATTCATTCACTCCAGCTCCCAAAAGCAATTAATTCCTCTATTCCATGTTCACATCTAACTCCTGGACTTTACTTATCATCAGAAAATCCATATTCTCCATCAAACTCCATCTCGGGGCAAACATCGTTCCTAACACATAAGCAACATCCAAAATATATTTCTTTAATCAACTAAAGTAGAATAAAATGGAATGGAAGGTCCATGGATTGGAAAACTCAACAAGGTGAAGATTCTAATTCTTCCCAAATTGATCTATAGGTTTAATCCAACTCCAAACAAATCCTGATAAGGTATTCTGTAGACACAGACAAGCTTATTCTAAAATTTATACAGAAAATCACAGGCCCTAAAACAAAACAACTAAAACAACCTTGACAAAGAATAATCATGTGGGAGGATTACTCCACCTGGTATTGGAGCTTGACAGACATCTACATGTTTGAGCCAGTGTGGCGTGGTGGAGGAACAGACACACAGACCAACGGAACAAAACAGAGGACCCAGAAACAAAAATGTAAAAGTAATTTAATGCAGGAAAGCCAGATTTTTCAATAAATGGTGCTAGGGAAATTAGAGAGCTAAAGGAAAAAAAAAAACTCAAAATAGATCACACACTTACATGTAAAACACAACTTTAACATTTTTAGGAAAAAAAAATCAGAGAAAATCTTTGGGATCTAGCACTAAGCAAACAGTTCTTAGACTTGAAATTAAAAGACAAAAGGAAAGATTGATAAATTGGATCTCACCAAAATTAAACTTTTGCTTTGTAAAACACCACGTGAAGAGGATGAAAGCCAAGGTACAGACTGGGAGAAACTTACAAACCACGTATCTGAAAAAGAACTACTGCTTGAATACACAAATAACTCTCAAAACTCAACAGCTTTTTTTAAAAAAGCAACCAATCTAACTAGAAAATGGGCAAAACACATGAACAGACATTTCACTGAAGAGGATACACAGATGGCAGATAAGAACATGAGAAGATGTTCAACATCATTAGCCTTCAGGGAAATGCAAATTAAAGGCACAGATACCAGTACACATCGACTGGACTATCTAAATTAAAAAAAAAAAAACACCTGTCCTTACCAAATGCTGGTGAGGATGCAGAGCAACTGGAATGCAAATTAAAAGTGCAACAAGGTATCACCACACGCCTACCAGAACAGCTAAAATAAAAAACACCAAATGTTGGCAAGGATGTGGAGAAACTGCATCACTCAGGTACTGATAATGGCAATAAGAGTGGTAAAACCACTCTGGGAAAGTTTGGTTATTTCTTAAAAAATGAAACATGCAATGACCATACAACCCGTTACACTCCTATGTTTACACAAAAACCCGTACACACAAGTTCACAGCAGCTTTATTTGTAATAGCCAAAGGTTGGAAACTATCCAGATGTCCTTTAATAGAACACGATTAACCAAACTGTGGTACCTCCAGGCCATAAAAAGGAACAAACTATTGCTACAACAACAGGGAGAGAACTGCTGCATGAAAAGAACTGATCCCAAGAGGTTACAAGTGTGTATTTTGTTTACATACCATTCTCGAAATGACCAGACCAGCGGCCGCGGGGCCCTGCGAGACTCGGGGACATGGGCGTGGCTGTAAAAGGGCTGCATGAGGTGATGGGGATGCTCCCGGCTCAGCGTCCCCACGTCCTGCTGTGATTCGTGCCACCATTTACAATGTACTCCTAGTGGGGGAAGCCGGGAAAAAGCTACCAAGGATCTGTTATTTCTTAGAACTGCAGGTGAATCTATAATTATCCCAAAATTAAACATGCAGTAAAAAGATAGGATGGCAAGCAAAGAAGTTAATTTTTACAGGAAAAGATGCTTTTTCTTTTCCAACAAAAGAGAAAAGAGAGTGGTTGACAGAGGCTGATGACCCAGAAGATGAGAACCTTGTGTCTAAGCTCAAGTTCAGCTAACCGGGTTGGGAGGGTTGGGGATATGAGAGAGAGCCTCGGATGGCAGAACTGGAAGCCACAGGGAATCAAGGAAACTTGCAATACTCTTACCTGCAGGAGCAAGCCGAGGCGTCAGCAATGACACAGCACCCGCTGGCTGTCCTCCTGCATTTAACGCATATTCTCTTGCTAAGTGATTACAAAGAAGTTGGTGTTCAATTCTGTTTTATCTATGAAATAAAGTATTCACTAGAACTGAAAGTTTTCTTAAAAAAAAAATAAAATCTTTTACATCACTACAAATTCAGCATAATGAAACTTGACTTGCAGAATTATCCCTTAATCCTAACCAGAACAAGAAAAAACTTAGCTCTATCCTAAAGGGGGGGGGGCTAAAAAGAGAAAATATCTAGTCTCAAACAAATTATGAAAAAAAGCAGAAACAGAATCTAGAATTCTGGATCCTGATGCATGGAGGTAATTAACTGCAGTGGTTATTGTTTTCCCTCACTAGAGAATATCCTTTCCTTCCTTTTATGTGAATAAGGGTGCCTCCATGAACTGGGGACTTCCAGAACTGGCTAATGTAACAAGCCATGTTTATTTTTTATTAACGTTATTAGATCTTTTATAGTACATCTTAGGAAAGGCCGTGGAGTTTGAATTCGCCAGGGTACTTAAGTAGGAAAGTTGTGAGCTTTCTGCATGCGAACTTCGCAAAGCTGCACCAGCACGCATTTTGAGATCACATTCTTAGCCTAAACTCACTGTCAATGATGCCTGATGAAACGATTAATTCCAACCAGCACCTTCCATCCCCACTAAACCAGGCAAATTTTATCAATTAATACTTAATTTTAATTCAACGGTTATTTACTGAGTGATTATGTGCAGTCACTGAGTGAGGCCCAAGTACACAATAATGATGAAAATGCAGCTCCTGCTTTGTCTAGTAAACAAGCAACTACGATAAGGCTCGATACATGTGAAGCCACAGATAAAGGCAAGGTGCTCCATGGGGCATGAGCAGTCAGTACCGAGACAATCGGAAAAGTGTTCAAGGAGAAGTGAGTGAAAAGAGACCTTAAGGAGAAGGAGATATTAGCCAGGGAAAAGGGGAAAGGGAAGACTGTAATACACTGAAACACATTTATAATCATTCCCTTTATTTAAAAATGTACAAAAATGATCATAAGGTAAGAATCCTCAAAAGAACAAAGTGCAAACCTTGGCAGGAAAGTCTGACAGCCAATTATCAGCGGTAACTCACTCTAAATCAGAGAAAGCGGAAGCCAGAAAGGGCTGCCTGGGGCCACGGAAACCAGGAAAGACTCACGAAACAGGTACCAGCTACCAAAAAGCAGGTGTGTGACTAGGTCTGAAAACAGAAAAGCCCACGTTTAAAGTTTGTATAAGAAGCAAGTTAGACTTTCCAGATCTCCTCCCAGACTCCCAAAGACCGGCCCAGATATCGGATGCAACAGCAGCAGGCACCGCTGGGGGTGAAATTCTACCTCTTAACTGACAACTCTGGCCTGCTTTGTCCCCCTTGGCAACCAAATGCCACAGCCAGGTTTATTGCCTTCTCTAGGGAAGAGTCCAAAAGATTTCTCTCTCAGAAATCTGACGCCCCTTTCCACCAGGACCCATGGATCCCAACAGTTGGGAATTCACCAATGAAATGACCCACCAGATCCCCCAGCCGGGTGCAGCGGACTTCCAACCAACAGGATGACTTCTTTTCATTCTGAACCTCATCTGACTTTTTAAACTATGTATTTTGAGAAGACTTATAATACAAAGGACAATGGCAAGGCAGAGCTGAGAGGGAAGGGAAAAGTGAAGGAGGAGTATCCTGGGAGAGGTTTCAATTCTTGTCACTTTTACATCATTTTTGTATACATGATAAGAGATTAAAAACAGAATTTTGGATACTCTGATTTCTCTTCAGATCGCATAAATCTTTCACCTTTTACTAAAGGTTTCCATGGGGAGAAACAATTCTGAGTTCTTAACTAATTTTTTGAGGCCTTGTCTTAACAAGGCTAGTAAGTAAAACAAAACAGAACAAAACAAAAACAGAATTTTGGAACAACTCATTTTCAATCTTAATGAAAGTACATACATGCTAAAGTACATACATTCTTTTTAGGTATGCTATTTACCTAAAAAGTAAAAAGTACTCCACCTGTATAGCCATTAACATAGATGGCAACTCCACTAAAAATGGTAGATGTAGTTCCATCCTTCTGCATAGCAGCTTCAGATCGAAACTGTTCCTCCAGTTTCCGGACCTTGGCAGCCATATATCCACTCTAGAATTAAAGAAAAGGCAAACCAACAGGAAAAGTTACATTTCGTTTTCTGTCTTTTTTTTTTTTTTTTTTTTTTTTTTAAGAAATTTATGGGGGGCAGGAAGGGACCTTATCCTGTGCTACTGACCGAGGTAGAACAATGACAACTTAAACATGACAAGGCAACAAAACAGTAAGTCACGGAACACGGCTCCCTCTTCCAACTCAACTTGTAATACTTTCATCACATTCCTATGATGATAAAACTTACTTTTTAAAGCGGAAAAAGGCAGATCAAGATTAATAAATTTAATGCCACAAAATACAGCCCTTGTCTACATTTTCTAGCAAAAGTCACCCTAAAGTT
This sequence comes from Bradypus variegatus, assembly GCA_004027775.1. Lineage (NCBI taxonomy): Eukaryota > Metazoa > Chordata > Mammalia > Pilosa > Bradypodidae > Bradypus > Bradypus variegatus. Next base: position 13,074 of record PVKY010004534.1, read on the forward strand.
TAAACCAATTAAAAATTTGATAAGTGACCAGTAACAGCATATTTCAGACCAGCTTCAATTATCGCTTGCATATAGGGAGCTTAAAATTACTTCAGATAAAGAAAAATGAAGCAATTTGACAAACCAATGCATATGGCTCGTGGGTAAGAAAACAGAAACTGTTTCAGTGGTTACATTCAGAGAGAATCTGTTAGTAATGTTAATTTTCATTAGATAACATAAACCTCAAAAAAGAATATAAAAACATTATTATTTTCATTAAAGACCTTTTCAAATCTCCGAATTCAGCTACACTTTTCCTGAACCTTGTCCTAATTAAGACTGATCACTCTGAACTATTGAAGTCTTTAAATTATAGGTGCAGGCGTCCACAATAGGTCATATTTTTGTCCCCCCAAATATTTTTTTTTAGTATTACATGCTCACTGTTAAACACTTTTTTCCCCAGAAAATACAAAAAGTATAAAGAATAAAATTAAAATTGGCTGTGATCCTGTTCATGGTTAATATTTTGGGATGTTATTTCCAAAGCTTATTTCTATGCCTCAGGGCACAGAGGTTTCACAAAAATAGGATCATATATAATATACCTTTCAAACAGCCTTTTTGTTCAAGGCCATCTTTCCAGGATAAGAAACATAAAGCTAAACAATGGCTGTACACTATTCCACTGCATAATTTATTTGACCAATGCCCTGATGTTATATACTTACATGGCTTCCTGTTTTTCAGTGTTATTAGCAATGTCGCAATCAAATCGTCACACAATCAACTTTTGGGCACTAGCCCATTTACTGCCTCAGGATAAAATTCCTGAGAGTCAAGTCTAGAGGTTAAAGACTACGAATGTGCTCAGGCTTTAAATTTACATTTGTGAAAACTCAAGGAGTCAGTTTCTCAAGAGATTTATGATTTATAAAATGCCCTAAGCAACACTATAAACTAAAAGAAGAATGAAAATACCTAGAAAGTTCGAACAATTATTTTTATTCTTTTAAAACACACCCAGTTTTCCCAGCCATCATTTTCAGCTCGTTTCCTCCATTCACCTTGCCTCATGGTGGAGCTTCTGTATTAGGGGGAAAAAAAATATGTCAATTGTATAACATGTACTCTTAATTGATATTTTATTTCAATATCAAGAAAAATGATGAGAAATAAAAAAAACCTCAAATTTTCAATTCATAAAAGTTAAAATTACAATATTAACTAAAGTTTTTCCAAAGTATATCATCTTGCTTTACAAGTAGAATCTGTTCCTAAAACACTTTCCTTGGGAGAATTATCATGTTTAAATTCTAGCCATATAAAATTCCAGTAGGGAAAACTTTTATGTCTTCCTGAGTGCTGATCCCAACACCCATTTACATAAAACACCACCAAATCCCACTCACACAGACACACATACTTAACAAAATACTGTCCTCCATGAGTTGCCCTATATCTGACTCTGTCTTTGCTATCACATCCTGGATACTTAGGAGTGCATGCACAGTGTAATTCACCAATTGTGCCAAAAGCCCCAAGAGAAATCAGTTAAAACTATACATCACAGGGAACAGGAGGTAGAAAGATTATCACTGATATTAACTAGCAAATCCAGCCTTCTCCTTAAGGAACACTTGGCCACCTGGAGTATAAAACAGCCAAGAGCACCAAATGATGGCTCATCACCAAGTATAAGCTGGCTGAGTGGCCTTCAAGGTATAAAATGACTCACAAGTCAAAGCAGGTAGGAAGTGAGAGTTCTCGGAATGTCCAAGTCTTCTAACCCAAAGAACTATATCTTGGGACATGACTGCATCAACCATCACAAAATTAATATAACCCCATTTAGATATTTTTCTTCTAGTAACTGCTTAGATAATACCAGGCAGTTACCATTTATCATTAGAGAAGCCTTACACATTTCCAAGTCAGACAAACTAGAGCAAAATCTTTATTGAATGACGTCTTTTATCAAATGACACTTGTATCCACACACATCAGCAGATACCTTCTTTCATATACTTTTATTCCTGGCATACCATGAGATTTAGTTTCTATTTGCTGACATGTAGATTAATTACCAGTTTTTATTTTCCACTCTTAACAGATGCCTAAGATGCCTAAAAAAAGTTGAGGGACAATATCTCCAAAGAGTTAAGGCCAGTAAAGAGACAAAAACATCACAAATGTTTTGGGGGCATGTGCAAAGTGCTCTGAAAACAGGGTGCACACTGATGAATCCTGACCAAGCATGGTGGTTGTTGAGGCTGTGCCGTTGTTTTATAAGCCTGATAAAAGTAGGGACATGGCTACACAATGTACTCATTCTCAAGCACCAAACATGCTATATTTTACTCTGAAATACTTCTCTTCAAAAGGCTCACTTTGTCCATCCCTCAAGGCTTCTCCCCTTACATTTAAGAACTCTGAGAAAAATATTAAAATCCGCAGTGCTGGACTTCACATAAACTCTGAATGCAAACATGTGGCTCACAGAAGTAGAGTTCGGGAGTTCTGCTACTCACAATAATTAAGTGCAACTATTAATCTACTAAATGTAGGCAGATGAAGGAATAAAATACATTTTTAATGTTTCATTCATTTACCCCTTCATTTACTTAGGAGCTCCTTCCATTTACTTAAGATCTCTTGGGCACCCGCTACAAAAGGCCAGTGTGAAAATCTGTACATGGTTTAGAGGGAAGACAGCAAAACAAAGTTGTAATAAATACCATCCAAAGACAAAAAAAGGTATTAAAAGTTCTTCCTCCATTCCCAAGTAATAAAGCTGTCCCAGACAAATGTTTAAACCTTTAAAAACTAAAAAGAATAAAGGACTGAAACTTTTAATTCAGTCATTTCTCCTAACTTGGCCCATGTACAGCAAACACCCACTGATGCAGAATTCAAATTAGAAGACCAAAATCAAGGAAAAAGGGAAACAAGAAACATTCCAATTCAGACACTCCAAATTCTACTTTTGAGAAAATCCCATAAAAAAGAGTGAACGAAGTAGTTCAGACCTGCCTCCCACTGAGGAGGAAGACAGCTAGACAAAACATTTTTAAAAACTGCCTTGGGCACAGAACATCTGGCAAACAGTGGAAAACTACTGGGACAAGAATCAAAAGAATACTAAATTCTACAGAGACCTTCCACCCCATCTTTCCTCCCCAGCAGGGTGGTTTTTCACCCTGAGGGCCTCTGGTAATTCCAGACGAGTGGCCCGGAGCCTGGGCAATGTTTTGACAAACACGCAGGGCTAAGAAAACAAAGGCTGGAGCCAGAGAGCCCTGGAGGGGTGAATCTCCACCTCTGGGAGCAGGAACGCAGGAGGAAGGGCTAACCAGAAGGAGGCAGCCAGGCCAAGCAGAAACTGAACCTGCCATAGACTTTCAGCCCCTGAAGTCAGATTTAGGGGTCCTGGATGGCTGTCACCCTAGGCACGCGGGAGAAGCAAATGTAAGTCTTCTCAGGAGATGAGAACATCCTATTATTTACAGTTTTGAAAAGACAATGCCTGGAACACAAATAAAAACAACCAGGCACACAGAGACAAGACCATTTGAGTGAGGACCAAGAAACAGCACTGCAGACAGATTCAGGGACCCCAGATACTGAAGTTAAACACAGACTTTAAAATTACTATGCTTACTGTGCTCAAGAAAATATAAAGCAAGCTTCAGTGGAGAACTGGAAATTAAGAAATCAACAGACGGGTAACAGCACATAGGAAAAGTTAAAGTCGGAAGAAAATATCCAAAGGACAGAGGTATAAAAGGATGGAGACTACGGAAGGGGGTGGGGTGGTAGGAGACAGAAGACACCTCAGAAGGTCTAACGTACTTAAATTTGGAAAAAAGGGAGAAAGAGTTATATTTGAAGAAATAATGGTTAAAAACATTCTAAAATTAAACAAAGATATCAACAAATTCATGAAGCTGAATGAGCCCAATGCTGGAAAAATTAAAAAGAAACCTACACCTTGACATGACATTAAAACCACTGAAAACCAAAGACAAAGAAAAATCTTTAAAGTAGCCATGGGTGAGAACAGACAGGTGCCATGGAAAACATCCAAAGCGGCAGCAATTAGACAGATGAAGACAACAGCGATGAAAGGAAGTAATTACTAACCTAGAATTCTGTACTGAGAAAGCTTCAGTTAAGAAAGATGACATAAAGGCATTTTCAGGCAAATGAAAACAGAAGTCATCACCACTAGCAAACCTGCACTATTGGAAATCCTTAAGGGTATCCCTCAGGTAGAAAGAAAACTCCCTTAGGTAGGTCAAAAAAGCAGGAAGAAACTGAAAGCAAAGAAAACAGTAAATATCTAGATAAATGGATGTTAAATATTGACTGAATAAAACTTCAATCACAATGACAATCACTTTATATTGTATGTAGCATAGTTAAATACATAACATAAGTGAAAAAGGCTGAAATACAGACTATGGGTAAAGAGTATTCCCAGCCCAGGTTATGCCACTAACTGGCTTCACCCATATCTGGTAAATCTCCATCTCTTTGGGTCTCAGTTATTCTTTACTCAAAACACAAGGTTTGGGTAGTAGGTAACTGAAGTTTCCTTTGGTATCAGGAATTAAATATATAAAATTAAAACTGTTACACCTGTATAGTTTAACAATGTACTTCAGTTTTAGAAGTTTTATTATTCAACCATTTTGATGCTCTATATTTGTTTCATTTATTTAAACAGACTTTTCCTTATTACAGAAAAGAATTAAGGCAACTTGTCCTATTAAACTCATTTAAACAGCCTACCCTGCGGACTAATGACAGTGGCTAGGGGAAACAACTGTCATACAAGGAGTGGCAATTTATAAACCCTGTCATTGCTGGATGACATCAATTGTGCAACTTTCTTGTGTTGCATAGTAGATGCCAAGTAGTTCATTATACAAGTGCATGTATTACATGTTTTATAGCACAGGTAATTGTGGCACATGAGAAATAATTCAGAGCCTTGTGTACAGGGACATCACAATTCTTAACCTACCTACACATGAACACTAATGGACTATTATTATGAGTAAAACACCATACATACTACACTGGACATTAGTGAGACAAAAGATGTTATTGGCATTTTTGTTGCACTCCAGAAATTTACAATAAAAAAAGATATGAGCACCAGTCAAGAAATAACAGCCCTGAAAATAAGCTTAGGAGAAACATTTTGAGAGGAATGAGGAGAGGGAAAAAAAAAACCAAAAATATCCCTGGAGTATAAAGCAAACTACACAATGTCCCTCCATAATGCTGGGCAAGGGCAGGGAGACCAGCCCAGCAGGCAGCAAAGCCACCTGACAGCCTAACCTGAGGCCAAGTAAAAGGGAGCAAACGCAGCAAGCCTGTCAGGGCTTCCGACGTGCGCACAGCATCCAAGGCTGCACACACGCCACTCATTTCAGTTAGACCCACAGTCACCTCCTTTCCGATCCTCAAAACATCACAGAATGAAATTAACAGGCTATCCGTGAAACTGCCATTAATCTTGTATTTCATAAGCAGTCAATAAACTCTTGTTGAGGAAAGACAATGAACTCACATATAAGATATAAAACATGGCAATAACGGAAACATATCCCAATACATTGATATTCCAACCTGTACCTTGCACAAGTAATTGTCTTGTTTTTACACCTTTCCAAAGGTTCACAATCGAACACTGTGCTAACTGTTTAGCAGAGAAGGCATGTGGACAAGGCTAGCAGGCCATACACACTTTTGCTCAAGAACCACACAACAGATGGGACTAACTGCAAGTCATTTGGAGGGTCACTGTTAAGGCTACGGTGCCTCCTTTGTCACGTGAAATCAGGAAGCAGCTGCCACAAAGCCCAACTCCCGGAAACTGTGGTATGTTGTGAGGTAATGGGGTAGGCCGTGAGGTAATGGGGTAACGCAGTGAGGTAATGGAGTAACGCAGTGAGGTAATGGTGTAGGCCGTGAGGTAATGGAGTAATGCAGTGAGGTAATGGTGTAGGCCATGAGGTAATGGAGTAA
>PVKY010004535.1:0-19090 GCA_004027775.1 Bradypus variegatus
CCCCACCCTCATCATGACCCTCCTGAGCCCCAAAAACTGTCAAGAGCTCTCCAAGGGGAGCCCTTGGAGATCTCCAAGACAATCCCCCACTGGAGGATGAGGCATGAATTGGGGACAGACCTGAGCATAGGCTCAGAAGCTTGGAACCTGTGGGATGGGGGCAGGTGGACAGTGAGGCAGGGCAGAGCGAGGCCACAGGAGCTTTCTTCAAGGGGAAGAGGAGGAGCTGCAGGACAGGAAGTTGGAGGAGGTAGGTTCCCACTGCCCAGCTTTCTGTGGCAAGAGGAACCTCAGGTTCTCAGCCACACACCTCCCCAAGAGACCTCCCACCCCTGCTCCAGCCACCAAGGCCTTCAAGACTCCTGCCCACCAAGCCCACTCCAGCCACAGGCCCAGGCTCACCCCAGGCCCCACTCCTGCCCCTGGAGGCTGCCTGTGAACATGTCCCCCATGCAGTAGGCACTGAGCTGGGGGTCACCTGGAACTGTTAGTCTTCTGTGGACTGGGGTGTGGAAACCTCTGTGGACAGGGCCCAGGCCTCCTCTGCCTCTCATACAGGCTAGCCAAGCACAGGGCTGGGCATGCAGCAGGCATACGGAGGTCCTGAGCACACGAGTGTCCAGGACAGGTATAGGCAGCCATCTCCTGCTGTCTGTCTCCCAGTTCCTCATCTCTCTCATGGGCCCCAGCACAGGCGCAGAGTCCAGAGGCCTGTGGAGCCAGGGGGCCCAATGGTACATGGAGAAATAGCTCAGAGAGGGGCAGGGATGTGCCCAAGGTCACCCATAACCAGAGGATCCACAGCCAGGACACGCCACAGCCTCTTCCCCAACTAGACCTATTAATGACTGACCTTCGGGTTCCCCTTTCCTAACTCTACTACAGGGGCCAGGGGGAGGCCTGGCCTGGGCACTGAGATACCTGGGTTCCAAGCTGCCCTCCGGCTTTGTACCCAGGATCCATGTTCAGCATCTGCCTCTGGGATAGGACATGAGCTCCCAGCAGGCAGTGTCTGTGTCACTGTCTCCTCTCCAGGGCAGGCCTTCAGCCAGGCCAGGCTGAGGGCCAGGAGGCAGGGTAAGGGTCCTGGCTTTGATGGCTGGGCCCAGAGTCACAGTGGCTTCCAGGGACCTCTGGACATGGGGGCAGGGAGAAGATATATCTGGGGGAAGGGAGATGAGTAGGGAATCAATCAGATAGACAGGTGGAACTCTACTCCTCACCTTGGGGCCACATGCACAGGGCATGTCCAGGGAGCAGCTGGCTCTCTCAGGTCAGGGACAGGCCTGGAGCAGACTGGGGAAGGAGAGGGGTGGGGGGAAAGGACAGAAGCTCAACAAACACCTGTGGTTGAGGCCAAGCCTCCTGGAGTGACCCAATCATCCCTGGTTCTCTGGCTCCAGACCTGCTGTGTGACCTTGGCAAGCCACTCCCCTTTCTGGGACTCAGCTTTTTCATCTATCAGGCAAAGATGGGATGATGATGAGAACACCATGTCCTTCAAAGAGTTATTGATGAGGTTAAATGCCATGTTGACTAGCAATGTGGGCCCATGCAGAGAGGGGCAGGGGCTCTGGAGCCAGGCTGACCTGGGCTCCACTCCCACCTCGGCTGCAGTGTGACCTCAGGCAAGTGATATCACTTCTCCTGACCTCAGTTTTTTTGTTTTGTTTTGTTTTTTCTTTTGGTAACATGAAGACAAGCCTACTACTACCCAAGACTGGCTCAGAGCAGGGGCTGGCTTCAGAAATGGGATTAGTGGCATGGAACCTGGGAATATAGAATCTTGGGGATAGGGAACTCCGAGACCTCTGCCTATGTCCCAGAACTCCACCTGGCTTTGCTGGGAGGATCAGGAGTGGGGGGCTGGTCCCTAGCTCTGCTCACCTCCTGTTCCCCCAACCCTCCCTCCATTGTGTGGGGCAGATGCTGGGGAGCAGCAATTAGGAGACAAGACAGAGAGGGCTAGACTGGGAGGCTGGAGATCTGGACTCCAGGCCTGGCTCTGCTGGGACTTTGCTGTGTGACCCGGTTGGCCCCTGTCCCTCTCTGGACCTCAGTGTCCTAACATGCACACCAGTGGGGGTGGGATATGAAACAAGGATTGAAAAGGGGCCCTTTGGCATCTCCAACCTCTACTTGGTCTGAGAGGGAAGGCGGGTGGAGGCCCTGGCTGGCAGGCAGAGTGTATGACCTGCCCACAAGCCTATAACACCTCAGTTTTTCCAAGTCTCCCCTGCCCCCAAGGAAGGATACCGGACAAGTATGATGTAGCCACAAGGGGTCTGTCATGGCAGCCAACCCCAGACCTGACAACTCTAGTCTTGAGCTGGCTGGGTTTATTCATTAACCAAGCTAGATGGAGGAGGCAGCTCTGTCCTGTTGACACAGAGGGTGGGGGTACTGGGCCCTGTTCAGACCTTCTCCTCCCCTTCCTTCTAGAGAGTTCAATGAGGAAACTACTACTTCCCCCCACCCCACTGTGCACTGTGCAGCTTTAAGCCTTTCCCAGGTCATAGTCAGATTTTTTTGCAACAACCTTGCTCACCTCTCCTTTATTTATTCCCTCCTTTGTTCATTCATTCAACCAACATTCCTGCCCTGTCCAAGGCTCTGTGTTGGATGCTGGAGACAAAGAGAGGGATAGGCCCCATCCCTGCCCTTAGGGAGCACCGATTTGGGACATACCATCTGCCCTCCCCTTTCCTGCCCCTCAAGCTCAGACACAGTCCTGGACCCTGTGAGGCCCCGAGATCACGGTCCACAGGCCAGGCAGAGGGGCTAAGACAGGAAATCCCACACAGAGGGAGAAACACACAGAAACCCAGAGAGACAGAGACAATCAGACGGACAGCCAGGGTGCAGGCAGAATCACAGAAGAGAGAAGAGAAGGCAGAAAGGGTGAACCAGAAGATCACATGGGGACAGATGAACAATGCTGTAAATGACCAAGAGCCAGGCAAAAAACCACAGGTTAGAGAAGAAGGGTCACATATCAGGTCTTAGGCAACAGAGGACAGAGAACAGCATTGGGGAAGGGTTCTGAGTCTGGTGGCCCTGTTCCCCTTGCCACAGGAATTAGCTCTTTCCACAACATGAGGAGGACAGCAGAAGGGAGAAGGCAAGGGAGAGGGAGGTGAAGGGCAGAAGCGGCACAGTCTAATGCCTGGACCCTGCTAAGGGGAGACCTGCTCACCCTCAAAATGTGGCACTTACAGCAAAGCCAGATATGTTGGGGGCATTTACTGAGGACCTTAGAACAGAGTCTCCACCAGTCTGTCCTATCTAGTCCCCCGATGGAGGTGGGTTCACGGGGCCGCAAACCTTCCCGATCACGGCAAAGAGAGGAGACTCCTGGGGCTATGAGGAGGGGAGGAGACGGCTATGAGGGGGCTCAGCTCGTGTGTCCGCATCTGCCTCTAAGCTGGCATCCTTGAGCCCAGACCCTCCTCCCCCTGTCCACCCCAAGCCTGGCCCTGTGAAAGGCAGGGACATCTATTCCCTTCCTGCCAGGAGATTCAGGGGGCAGCTAGAGAGAGAGGGGGGAAGAACAAGAAGGAATCCGGTTTCTGGCACCGAAGGGTACAAGAGTGGGGAGAGACCCAGCTCAGGCTGGAAAAACCAGGACTTTGAGAGAGAAGGGCCCAACTTCCTTCTGGGAGATGTAAGTCAAGGACCAAGTGAAGGCCTCCAGATTAGAGGGCTTCCTGAAAGAAACCACTCTCCTAGATGGGCCTGGGAGCAGCCCACCTCCCTGGAACAGGCAAGGGCATGCAGAAGCCTGGGTTCTGGCTCAGTGAGCCAGAGTCACGCACTCTCTCCAGGCCTCAGTTGGCCCATCTGTGTAATGGGGGCTTGGCCCAGCAGGCTGTGCCTCCTACTGGTTCCTGAAAGGAGGCTCCTTCTGGACCCAGATGTTTAACCAGATGTCTCCGGCCTGGAGGGAGGACCAGGAGGCAGTGTCCGAGGCAGTAAGAGTACAGCGCCAACGGCAGGGTAACCCTACCTTGATCTTGTGCAGTGTCCGGTCCATCTCCACAGCCTGCACCCACACAGACACCCCGGACTTGCTGTAAGTCAGGTTCCAGCCCACCTCTGCCTCACATTCTGACCGGAAGCTGTGGAAGTCTTGGTCGTCGGGCACCTGGACACTGTCGCGACCCAGGACTGGCCGAGGCCCCTGGGACTCTGGTGAGGCAGCCGGCCTCTCCATGGGGTGTGTGGGGAAGCCGGGGGCCCTGGTCCTAGCCCCGCTCTCCTCAGTCCTCCGCGGAGGCTCCGACAACGTCGACCCGGCTGCAGTTGCTGACGCCACCTTCCTGGGACCTGCAAGACCGGTTTGGGGCCGGGAGTGAGTGCGCTGGGGCGCGCGGGAGGGGCTGTCGGGGTCCTGGGCGGGCCGGAGTTGGAGATAGGCAACGGCTGGCCCCCAGGTGAGGGCGGACAGGCACGGGACAGCCACGGGGGCCAGCCCCCCAGGAGCGACCCCAGACCTCCCTGGAGCCGGTGCGAGGGCTGCGTGTCGGGTGCGGGGAACGCACGAGCCCTTCGGGACCGGGGTGAGGGCCGGGATCCGAGGTGACGGACGCTCCGGCGGGGCCCGCGCAGCGGTGGCCCCGACCTGCCCAACTAACTCGACAGCGGCGCCGGCGCGGCAAGCGCCCCGAGCGAGTGGGGGGGGGGCAGGGGTGGGAGCCCCGCCGGGCCGGACCCGCTCACCTGTGCCCGCCTCTTGGCCGGGGCCCGCCGGGGCTGTGGGTGCAAGCGCCTCCGCCGCTGCCGCTGCTGCCCGGGCGACCGGGGGCCGCGCGGGGGCTCTGGCGGGGAGCAGTGGGTCCCGGCGCCCGGCCCCGCCCCGTGGCCCCCGCCCCGCGTGCCCCCTCCCTCCCTCCGGGCTGATTCGGGGGCTCCGGGGTCTCCGCTCGCCTCGGCTTGGTATTTTCCCAGGCTGCGGAGGTAAATCTGACCGAGCCGGGAGCCCGGTCCCGCCCCGCCCCGCAGGGTCCTAGTGCCCGCCCCTACCTGCCCCGCGAGAGGACCCCGCCGGGCAGCGACCTGTCCTCTTTTGGGGCTAGGGGCTGGGCGCGGGGCGAGGAGGGGCCAAAAGAGGTTGGGCTCTAGGAGGAAGGCAGGATTGGCGCTGGATGAGGGATTCTGGAAGTTAATCGTGGGCCCCTTCTCTCCACCCTCCTCCCATACTCACAGGTAAACACCTTTGTAACAACCTACTTACAAGCAGGCACGCCATCCCCAAACAGCCCAGAGACCCAAAGATGGGCACAGACACCCCAAATAATCAAGTGACTAACTCGCAGATATGACAGCCCTACAGCGATCCAGACATGCTCACAGCTTGCATCTCCCACCAACCTGAAGGCACATCAAGCCTACACATACACACACACCCCAACCCAATTTCCAGTGAAGTCTGCAAACCCAGGCGGAAGCTGATTCAACCCACAAGCCTCAAGGTTCACAGGCCGGCCGGTCCTGCACAAAATTCCCTCTTAGTCTCACTCCCAGCTGGGAGCTTTAGCCAGTGCCTCATCACCCCCACCGGAACGTGTACACAAACACACAAGCCTCCCATGAAGCACACTAGGCTCTCCAGTGCATCTGGCCTCAGAGCACTGGGGTTCCCCTGTCCCTCCCCAGGCATCCAGGCAGAGCTGGCCAGACCTCCATGGCCATGGAAGAGATATGTTCAACAAAAACACCCCAGCCTCCACTTGCAGCCAGGGAGGCTGTCACCTGGCCCCTGGGTCCTAGTGCCAGCTCTGCCCACACCAACTCTGTGTGACCTCAGCTTCTGAGGCCAGGCTATTATGAGTGTGGCAGAGAGCCCAAAGTTGAGTATTCACTCACCACAGGGAGGCAGGAAGGACCCCTAGCCATCTCCCCTCATGGGCAGCAAAACCAGCAAGTGCCCACCACTTGCCTAGTGTTATAAAGCAAGTACATGGCTGTTTTGACTAGAACCGAAGTCTCAGCTTCCCAGTCCATGGTTTCTTTCTCTGCCCTGGCTGCCCCTATCCTCTCTGGGCCTGTTTGCCATCTACAGAATGAGAGAATCCGAACATATAACCAAAGGTACCACCTATCCCCAACATCCTAGAGCTCTGGGATGGTATAGCTTTTCTTAAAGGCGCTAAAAGAAAGATGAGGAGTTGTTGCGATGGGTTCACAAATAGAGGTGTTTCTTCCTGAAGTGCTCAGGGCTCTGAGATGTTTGTGCATCAGGCCCAATTTAAAAAATGAGTGGGGGTGAACAGGGAGTTGTGATGGTGAGTGACCCCCAGGGGCATTCTGCAAAGTGAATTCTGTAAAATGAGTTGCAGTTCTCCATGAGGCCTATGTGGTGACCTCAGGACCCTAGCTTCAGGCCTTCCATCTGCTGTGTGGGGTACATAATCAGATAACCACTGGTGCCCTTTCTAACCCACACTCTTTAAGTATCTGGGTGGCAGAAGGGGTGGCTCAGGAGTCCAGGACTCTGGCTCTCTGGTATCCACCTCCCCTGCTTCTGCCCCACTCCACTATGTGTGTGGCCTTGGTAGTTTTTTCTGACATCCTCATTCCAGGCTTGTGGGAGCCACAAAATGGGAGTACCCAGAACCTGCCTTGTGAAATGCAGGCTCTGGGAGGAAAGATGAGAGCACTGGCCTGGTGGCTCCTGCCTTCTTAAGACCTCCATAACACAACAGCCAGTTGAGAGCAGGCATGAGCAGGCACCAGGACAGTAAACCGCTCATGCCCACCACCCAGTCCAGGGTAAGAGATAAGGCTGGGGTGACAGCAGGAGACAGCAGTGAGATGGAGGTAACAGATGGCAGGAACCAACCAATCACTGAAATTCAAACAGATTAACCAAGAATGAATCTTTTGGGTCTTGGGTCAGAAAAGGTAGGTGATCCTGTGCCTTGGGCTTGGGTGGCCATGTGCTGGGCTCAACCCTGTGTCCTGAGGACAGGCCAGGCTGGCTGCCAGTGGGTGGGCAGAAGGGCATCAACCACCATCCTATTCATCATTAGTTTGCCCTGCAAGGGCCCACCCCAGGAATTAGGTGTTTGCCTCTGGGGCTCATGATAGCCTTCCCAAAAGAACCAGATCAAAGCAGATTTATATCTTTTTTCAAAACACCCATGAACAGCAGAGAGAAGGGGGGTCTGTCTGCTTAAGGGCAGAAGAGCCAGCCCAGGAGGGCTAGGGGTGCTGTGTGTGTCATGGGGGAGGAATCTGGGAAGGAATCCTAGGACTCTGCTTCTCCTGCTTCCCACAGCCTGGCAGTGCAAAGGGCCTGTGGACCTGGAATTCAAATGCTGGCTCCATCATTTCCCAGCTGTGTGACCCAGGGCAGGGGATGTGCCCTATCTGAGCCTCAGTTTCCTCATTTGGAATAATGATATCTACCCTCTGAGAATTGAAAAGAGTTATGCATGTGTCAGTTTCACCCCTATATTGGCAACCAAAGCTATAACAGGAGGGAGGGGGAAGGGAGGTATACACTGAACAAAAATGACAAATTCTCAATGGAAAGTGTTCAGGTAACATCTTGCCATCACGGTTGTTAAGATTCTCACAAAAGATTAAACAGTGGAAAAAGTTGGCAAAGGGTGACCCTGCTCTGCCCATGGCAGCCCCCTTCCCCAGTCCCAGTACCCTCCTAAGGAAGAGGATAGAGGGGCCTCTCTGGGTCCCCAGGGCAGGGCTAGGTCTGGCTCCCTTGGGGTCCCAACTCCAGAATGGGGCATCACTGAGCACGAGTCAGGGTGTGTGTGACAGGCGAGACTACATGTGAGAAGGCGCTTAGCAAACTAAGAAGCATCCTGGGGATGTGAGGAATCACTACTGAGGGCACTGATCAAGCAGCTGGGGCTTGCATGTGCCTCTCAAAAAGAGCTAAGCTGAGGCCAGGGCAGTCGGGGATACCCCTGAATCATACAGCAAGTTAGAGCCCACCTGGGGACCTCTAGTACCTCAGCACTGCGGCTCCCAGGATAGGAGCAAGGGGCCGTTTGGAGCGACTCATGGTAGACTCTGCTCAGTGACCCCCGGGGTCAGCGCACTTGCTTGGAACCACCCAGTGACCTGGTTCCCCAAAGCCAGCTGCCACACCCCCACCACATTCCCGCCAGAACAATAAACTATCAAACAGAGGTTAGCTGGCCCCACCCCTTCACTATAAAGAAGCAGAAACAAAGGTCCAGCCAGCAGGAACAAAGTAGAGATAAGAATCCTGGCCTCCCAGCTCCTAGAGACTCTGTCCTTCCCCCAATGCCCTTACTATGTAGGCTCCCCTTCTGCTAGCCTATAGGTGACCACAGTGCCCCTACCCTGCCCAATGTTCTGGACAATGAGGCCCCCCAGGTCTTAACTTGCTTTTGGGTGTAGGGGGCAGAGGGGCGGCCACCCCTATTCACCATCTAGTCAGACAGATGGACAGCTGCCTCGATCTCCCCTCTGGGAGATGAGAAGGCGCCCCCTGCCCTGGCCTCTTCTCCCCCCCTGCTCCCTCCTCAGGGGCAACACTGCCTGCTAGTTTGGGTGGAGCACATTCCTAGGTTGCCAGGGCAAGGAGGTTCTGTCCTGGGGACATTGTTCTAGAAGACTGAGTGGTGACCTGCGTAACGTCATCAGGAAGCAGCAGAGTGGAAGCGTGGTTCCAGAGGCCTGGCTGGAGGGGCCAGACACAGCACTCTGAGTCCCCCAGGCCCCCTGAGAGGGCCCTGTCCTTTGCAGTCAGACAGACAGTGGGTAGCAAAAGGCACTGGTCCCAATCCCATCTGGAGCCAGATGTAAGTGTTTGCCCAGGGCAGGTCTCACACCCCTGCTGGGCATCACTGAGTAAACAGCCCAAAGCCTGCCCTGAGGGAGCTGCTAGAATTTAAGGGAGCACATAAAGTTAGAGTGCTCTTGGCCACCTGTGTGGCCACTCCTCCAGGTGACTTTGTCACAGATGCAGACCATCACACTGAAGTCCTGTCAACAGTCCCACACAGCCACACACCATCACAGCCTCACACGTGGCCAGCCCTACCCAGGTACACACACTCAGTCACACGAGCTCATGCACTGCACCAACATGGGATTGCCAGATAAAATACAGGATGCCTAATTAATTCCAATTTCAAATACACAACAAATAATTTTTTAGTGCAAGTATGTCCCAAATATTTGCTAAATCTGACAACCTTACACCCACGGCACCACCACACCTACATCACAAGCCTCAAAGCACTGCAGTCACATGCCAGTTCCCACACAGACCCTGTCACTCAGTGTCATGGGAACACATATACCAGCCCCAAGTCACAGGGGTGTACAAGTTGTACACATACACCTGTGCGTGCACACCCACACGACTCTGCGCACCCTCTCCGTGAAGAGGCATGGTCTTTCATGTTCATTTTATGTGACCTTCACAACAACTGTAGGTGGAAGGTCAGGTGGGACCATTAAGCCCGATTTGACAGATGAAGAAAAGGAAGGCCCAGCTAGGGACAGAACCTACCCTTGGTGTTCCAGCATGTAGTCCCCTGGCTATGGGGTGGGCAGAGTGTAAGGGAAATCGTTGGACCTGAGTCAGGCTGAGCCCCTGGGCATGCCGGAGCTCCCCAAGGAGGCCCACAGCACCTGCCGGCAAAGCCTCCCAGAGGAGCCTCTTCCCAGGAAAGGCTATGGGCGTGGGCACCCCAACCCCTCTCACCACCCAAAGGGTGATCCTGAGCTCTCCCCAGAAGTCCCTAAAGACCTTCAGAGGTGGAGACTGCCCTGAGTCAGGCCCAGCTTTGAGATCAAAAAACAAGAAGAAACCCAAAGAAGGAAGTTGTGTGGGTTTCTGGATGACGGGCAATCCCAGAGCTGGAGATCTTGCCTATCCCGGTACAAGAGGGCCCAGACAACCTTGTCTTTCCTGAAGACAAACAGAGATGCCCCACCCCACCCACCCTGAGCCGAGGGGAAGGCCTGGGGTCAGGCAGACTGATGAGGAAGCTCTGACAGGAAACTGGGAGGACATTAGGACGCTGCGTTGACCCGGCAATTGAACTGGGTTCCTGCAGTGGGCAGTGCACCATGGACATCAGCAGGAGGTGCGCAGCATGCAGGGGCGGGGGTGGCTATTTGGGTCTGGGGCCCACCCAACCACCCAAAGAGGGAGTCCCTGTGGTTCCCACCTCGGGCAAGCCCCTATCCCTCTCCAGGCCTGTTTTCCTTTCAAAGTGGTGGTGTTCAAGATGTGCCCCCACTGGGCTGAAGTGGGAGAAATCTGTATACTGGGAAGTCCTTTGTGGTAGAGAGACAGGTGGGGGACTGTTTGTTTGATTCTCCCCATCCCCCAGCCAGGGGCACTCTGAGCAGTAGGACCCTGAAAGCAGCTCCTGGGGCTCTAGGGTACAGGGATTGGAGGATGTGGAGAGAAAGACAGAGAAGAGGCAGGACAGATGGGGTAAGTTACCTCCACTCTGCTCAGCAGTCTAGTATAATGGCTAAGACTAGAAGGCCAGGCTGTCTGGGTTAGAAACTCTTATTTCTTACATAGAACAAGTTACTTAATTTGTGTCTTAGTTATCTCATTCCTAAAATGGGTAGACTAATAGGACTCCATCACTGAAATATGTCTGGCACACAGTGAGTGCTCAATAAACGCTGCAGCTGCTAACAGTTCCTGTCTCCTGTGTCTCCTTACCCCTAAGTCTGACATCTCTCCCCAAGACATGGCCTTTTTTCTACTTCCTTGTTCCTTGACCTGGAGGCAGCACTCTTCTCTTCTCCTGACCTGGAGGAAAAGAAACAGCCTGGGTTAACCTGGAGCCTGGAGGACTGAGAGGGAAACAGAGGTGGGCATGATGACATCTTGTTCCTCACCCTCACCCCCAATTCCAAGAAAAGCTGCAAAAGCCCCAGATGGGTCCTCTTTGGAAGGCCTTCACTCAATGGGCATTAGCTCCTTGCATCCACAGAGCCCCCTCCTCAGTGTCTGACAGCTGGATACTTGGACAGCAGCAGGGCAGACAGAGCCTGGCAATGCCCAGCAAGAAGGAAGGACAGCACTGAGTTGTCCCCACCCCAGGGGCTTGTTCCCAGGACCCTGCAAGTGGCTGGTGTGGGTGTGGCTCAGCTAGAAACTCTGTCTGGGACTGGGGCTGAGAGCACCACGCTGGGTCAGTGTTCATTCTGAAGTCTAAATCCACATCTGGAACAGTTTTGGAGCAGGCTCAGCTTCCATGGGGCACTGCCGAACAGGGGACTCCTGCCAACGACTGCCCTTTGTGCTGAGGCCCTGGTGCCCTGGGTCAGCAGGCATCTCCACCGTGCTTCCCCCGGGGGAGGCTGCCTCCCTCAGCACCTTCTAAATTTAGGGCTTGGGCTCTGTGACTCATCCCCGAATCTGCTTGGCTCCCCTCCTCCAGGAGTGTGCTCCCACAGTATTTTTATCCTCTGCTGCCTCAAACTGATTAGTAGGGCCCCAGAATCCTGCAACAGCCACACACACCAAGGAGAGCTCCCCAGCCCCACTCACCCCATTCAGTAGGGGCTCTTCTCTGACTAGGTCCTATATTCAGCCCCTATATTCTCCCTTACCTAGTTCTAGGAGAGCTGCATCTGCAGCCCGCCTTAACCTGTGTTCAAGAGTTAACATAAGTGGTTAATGTTTACCGAGTACTTACCAGGTGCCTGGTGCTGCTCTATGCACTTAACAGGTCTTAATTCATTTAATTCACAGTTAAAACTTGTAACAGCCCCCACGAAGGCTTACCACTCCCACTTTACAGACAAGTATTTGAAGCTCAAGAGAGGAGCAGTGACTTGCCCAAAGTTCCAACCTTATGTCCCTGGGCAAGCTGGTCTAAAACTAGGTGTGGCTGAAATCCTGGCTTCTGTTTTCTATCCCCAAGGTCACTCCTCTTAGAGTATATATTAGACAATCAATAAATGTTTGATGAATGTTTGATCACTGCCATGTAATGGAAAGATCCCTAAAACCTTGTCCAGTTCTACTCCAACTCCCTCAATATACTTAAGAGGGTCTTTTTTCTTCTTTAGCCTCAGTTTCCTCCAAAAAAACATGATAAATAATGGCCTGGAGAATTAGATACTTTGGAGGTGGGAAGGACCTTGGATTTCTATCTTTACAAGCATTTACCTCTGAAGACTTGCCCAAGGAGGCCCTATTTGTAACCAGACCTCAGGGTCTCCCAAGACTTCCCCGCCCATCCCCAGAGCCTCTAAGAGCATTCCAGAGAGAAAACAACTGGGTGTTACAGTCCATCTGCACGCCTCCAAGGGACAGAGAGAAGTCCCTTGCTTTATGGGCTGCTGCACAGATTTGGTGATGGCAGGGTGTGCTCATGGTTCTCCACCTGGCTGGGGAGTGGCTCCCACAGCTTCAGTTCAGTGTGAACCACTTCTTCCTTTCATCATCCAGGCCAACCTAGGTATCATCTCTAGCTGCCACTGCCTCCCCACCCCCACCCATAGCTCTGAAGCAGAGTTCAATACCCTCTCCCCCACCTTCCATTCAGAGGCTGTCTGCTTAGCACTGCCCCCTCATCTGTCATCCTGGGCCCGTTCCCTTACCTGGACCACTGTCCTGAAAAGCAGGGTCTGTACAGCTCCAGAAACACTTCTCTTTTTCCAGGATTCTCCAGATCCTCCTTAGCTTCCTACCTCTGGGAGTCATCTCAACAGAGCAGGCCCTCCTCTATCAGGTTGAGGTGGGGTAAGGGAAGGATTGGGAAGAGGGACTCCTTCAGGCTCTAGGGATACAGCTGACCTCTCTAAGCCCATATCCAACAAAGAAACTGTTCCTTCCAGCACAGGGAAGCATTCAGGCCCACAGGGAGGAGGGCTGGGCTTTAGCCCTTGCTTACAGACTGCTGAGATGTGGGGCAGGCCCCTGCCCCTCTTGGAGTTCTCAGTTTGGTCTCTTAATCTGTAATCCCCTGACCCTAATAAACATTTGCATTTACAGACCACTAGGGAATGTAGTTTTCACCCCTGAATCTCATTTGATACCCGTCCCCCCGCCCACCTATCCGACTTACAAACGAGAAAGTTTAGGTCTCTAAAGGGAACAGAATTTCCCAAGGTCACACAGGTAGCACAGCAAATCAGAGGCAGGGTGTGGGCCACAGTCCTTGAAGCCTGATCTGTCTCTGGTCCTTTACACCCTATGATGCTAGGACTCTGTGGGACTTTTTATGACCCCACTTGTAAAAGGACTGCTATGAGGATCAAATTAAAACAAGGCAATGAAGGGAGCCGTGCTCTGCAGATCACAAAAGGAAGGGTAATGGAAAGAGGTTGGGACCCCTTACGCTACTATTTATTGCGGTTATCTTCGCTAAGGCGCCCTCACGCGTTGACTCCGAGAAGCTCGGTTAGCGCAGGCGCTCTCTGGTGTTTACAGGGGCCGAGGGCTCCGCGTCTGCGCGTGCGCTTTCCGCCAGGTGTCGCCCGGAAGCCCTCCCGCTTCTCGCGGCGGGCTCAACGCGGCGTTGCCGCAAGTCCCCTTGTGGTTGTGGCTGCTCTGCCACTGCGGCTTATAGGGACCTCTGTCGCGTGACATCTCCACAGCTCCGGAGTAGTGGAGATCTAGGCGGAAGCACAGCACGGCTGCCTTCCACCCTACCGGGGACTCCAGCCTCTCAGCAACCGCTCCACTAAACCTCGGGTGGGGATTCTGGCGCCCATTACCGCAGATACGGCGACGGCGGCGAATTCGACCGGAACGGCCCCACGCATGACTCATGGGAGCTGTGGTTCATGGCTTGGACCTTTCTGGGGCTGGAACGCTGTAAAAACTACCATTACCCGGAAGCCCAAGAGCCAGAGTGGTAGAAGCAGGGAGCGGGGCATGTTGGGAGGTGGGGTTTGGGGGCTATCGTGAGTTTGAGCTGGCTGGCAAATTAAGTGAGCGGAGTAGAGCCAACTTTTCTGAGCGTCGGCTATCACAGACGCAGAGTAGCGTTGTTAGGGCTGTGTTTTGCAGACTACTACCCACTGTCTTCACTTTCCACACAGCTTCCTCCCCTGTCACTCCTCGGAGACTGCACTCTCAGGGGTCACCATCGTCTTGGACACTGAGTTCTTGTCTTATGGCTGTTCAACAGAATTTTCGGCAATGCCGGAAGTGTTGTATAGCTGCATTATCCGATACAATAACCACTAGTCTGTGGCTGTTGAACATTTGACAAAAGACTAATGCCATAGAGAAACTAAAATTTTAAATTTAATTTAAATTAATTTCTTTCCATTTAAAGAGTCAGTTGTCGCTAATGGTTATGATTGGACAATGCCATAAAGTAGATCTCTTCGCAGCGTTCATCACCCCCCTGCTTTGTGAGACTCACACTTCTGTTTTTCTTCTGCTTACTTACTGCTCCTAGTCTTTGCAGATTCTTCTTCCACGTTTGTCCCTTGAAAACCTAAAAATTAGTTCCTACTGTAAAAAATCTCCCCTGCTGCTCATTAGGCTAGAAACAGACACAGATAAAGCCAGCTGCAAGGTTAAGAGGAAATATTTTTCCCAAGGACATACTGCAGCTGTAAAGTGTCATAACAACCCCCTGAAATGAGTGACTACTTTCCGATTCACTGAACAACCTTGTTTTCTAAAATTATAGACTATCAGAAGCTACTGCTTGAAACAATAGCAATAAGAATGAATTATTCCCACTACTTCCTGGAGGATCTAAGTCACTAAGCGGACTGGATTTACAACCCAAGGGCAGAGCTTCAGATAGGAGGTTTCTGAACGTAATGTTCCACATCTAGCTTTTTTTTCTTTCCACCAATTTTTTTTATTAGAGCAGTTGTAGGTTTACAGAATAATCATGCAGAAAGTACATAGTCCCCATAAACCCTCCTACAAACAGTTTTCCCTATTAACATTTTGCATTAGTGTGGTACCTTTGTTACAACTGATGAAACAATATTATTGTAATTACACTATTAACTATACTCTTTAGTTTATATCAGGATTTGCTCTTGGTGATAAATAATTCTATGGTTTTATCAAAAATTAAAAAACAAAAACCAACATTTCAAACAAAACAAAGGAATAAGGAAAACAAATAAGGTAAAATAACTATTTTGCTTCCAACATGTTCCTACCATACCCCAAGAAAATTAACAAACCATAATTAACAAAGGCATAAGAAAAACCAAATAACCTGAAGTAACTACATTGGAACTAATTTTTTAAAATGCAATAGCTTTTTGTTACTTTATCAAAAAATTAGAAACAAAACAATTCAAACGAAACAAAACAAAGGAGCAAGAAAAAAAATAACCTAAAGTAACCGCATTGCTTTCAACATGTCCCTACCATACCCCAAGAAAATTAAACCCTAACAAAACTAAGGAATAAGAAAAACAAATAACCTAAATTAACTACATTGCTTCCAACATGATCCTGCCATACCCAAGAAAGTTTGCAAACCATAATCATTCCTGAGCATTCCCATAACACTGAGATTACCCTCAATAGCTTATCTGTTCTTATTAGATTATTGTTCCCCCTTCACTAGTTGCTGTCTATCTCTAGGTCCCCTACATTCTACAATATAAAATATTTATTTTACATTTTTCACAAAGTTCACATTAGTGGTAACATACAGTGTCTCTCTTTTTGTGTCTGGCTCATTTCACTCAGCATTATGTCTTCAAGGTTCATCCGTGTTGTCATATGTTTCACAACCTCATTCCTTCTTACAGCCACCTAGTATTCCATCGTGTGTAGATACCACATTTGGTTTACCTACTCATCTGTTGAAGGGCATTTGGATTGTTTCCATCTCTTGGCAACTGTGAATAATGCCGCTGTGAACACTGGTGTGCAAATATCTGTTCGTGTCACTGCTTTCAGATCACCTGGGTATGTACTGAGAAGTGAAATTGCTGGATCGAAGGGTAACTCGATATCTAGTTTTCTAAGGAACTGCCGGACTGTCCTCCAGAGTGGCTGTACATTATACAGTCCCACCAGCAATGAATAAGAGTTCCAATTCCTCCACATCCTCCCAGCATGGCTGTTTGTTTAATGGCAGCCATTCTAATTTGTGTGAGATGATTCCTCTTTGTGGTTTTGATTTCCATTTGCCTAATAGCTAGGGAAGACGAATATTTTTTCATGTGTTTTTTAGCCATTTGTATTTCCTCTTCAGAGAAATGTCTTTTCATATCTTTTGCCCATTTTATAATTGGGCTGTTTATACTCTTGTCATTGAGTTGTAGGATTTCTTTATATATGTATCAGTCTTTTGTCACATACATGGTTTCCACATATTTCTTCCCATTGAGTTGGCTGCCTCTTCACCTTTTTGACAAACTCCTTTAAGGTACAGAAGCTTTTCATTTTGAGGAGTTCCCATTTATCTATTTTTTCTTTCATTGTTTGTGCTTTGGGTGTAAGGTCTAAGAAGCAACCTCCTATTACTAGGGCTTGAAGATGTTTCCCTATGTTATCTTCCACATTGCCTCATGGGAGCTGTGGTTCATGGGTTGGAGGGAAGATATGGCAAAAGACATGAGGTGTATAATGACACCACCGGGTGAATATAAGGTAGAAATTGAAAGTTCGAATAAACAACTGGCAGAATCTATGGAAATGAAAGGCACAACACAAGAGATGAAAGACACAATGGAGACATATAACAGCAGATCTCAAGAGGCAGAAGAGAATACTCAGGAACTGGAGAACAAGACGTGTAATCCTACACACAAAAGAACAGATAGGGAAATGAATGGAAAAATATGAGCAATGACTCAGGGTATTGAATGACAACATGAAACACCTGAATGTACATGTTGGGGTGTCCCAGAAGGAGAAGAGAAAGGAAAAGGGGCAGAAGCAATAATAGAGGAAAGAATCAACAAAAATTTCCTATCTCTTATGAAAAACATAAAATTACAGATCCAAGAAGCACAGTGTACCCCAAACAGAATAGATCTGAGTAGGGCTATGCCAAGACACTTAATAATCAGATTATCAAATGTCAAAGACAAAGAGAGAATCCTGAAAGCAGCAAGAGAAAAGCAATCCATCATATACGAAGGACGCTTGAGAAGACTAGGTGCGGATTTCTCAGTAGAAACCATGGAGGCAGGAAGGAAGTAGTGTGATATATTTAAAATACTGAAAGAGAAAAATGGCCAACCAAGCATTCTATATCTGGCAAAACCGTCCTTCAGATATGAGGGAGAGTTTAAAATATTTTATGATAAACAGACAATGACAGTTTGTGAACAAGATACCTGCTCTAAAGGAAACACTAAAGGGAGCACTACAGACAGAAAGGAAAAGACAGGAATGAGAGGTTTGGAACACAGTTTTTGGTGATGGTAGCAGAGCAATGTAAGTACTGAACAAAGATGACTGTGAGTATGGTTCAAAGAGGAAGGTTGGGAGCATGTAGGACACCAGAAGGAAAGAGGAAAGATAAAGACTGGGACTGTATAACTCAGTGAAACCTAGAGTGCTTAACAATGTGATAAAATTTACAAAGATGTTTTTACATGAGGGAGAACACATGAATGTCAACCTTGCAAGATGTTAAATATAGGGTGGTATGGGGGGAAAAAAGACAATCAATGCAAACTAAAGACTATAATTAACAGAAACATTGTAATATGCTTCCTTTAATGTAACAAAGGCAATATACCAAAGCTAAATGCATATGAGGGGAAAATAAGGGAGGGGTATGGGACTCTTGGCATTGATGATGTTGTCTGACTCTTTATTCTATTTTAGTTTAATGCTATCTTTCCTTTTTTTGCTTCCCAGCTGTCATGTTTTTTTTCTCTTTCTTTTTTTTCTTTTATCTCTCTACTTACTTTGACTCTTCCTCTTTCTTTATGGAAGAAATGGAGAAGTCCTTAAATAGATAATGGTGAGGGTGGTGAATACATAAATATGTGACTATACAGAGAACCATTGATTGTTTACTTAGGATGGAATGTATGGGGTGTAAACAAAACTGTCTTAAAAAATGGGTAAATGAAGAAATCTTGGGGACACTATATTCAGTGAAATACATCAGACACATAAGGACAAATATTGCAGGGTCTCATTGATATGAACTAATTATAATATGTAAACTCATAGACATGAAATATAAGTTACCAGGATATAGCACGAGGCTAAAGAATGGGGAATGGTTACTTAGTATGAGCAGAATGTTCAACTAGGTTGAACTTAAGTGTTTGAAAATGGACAGAGGTGATGGTAGCATGTTATGAGAATAACAGTGCTAAATGGTGTGTGAATGTGGTGGAAAGGGGAAGCTCAGAGTTATGTACATTACCAGAAGGAAAGTTGGAGGTTAAAAGATGCGAATGTATGTGCTGGTTTGAATGTATTATGTCCCCCCAAATGCCATTATCTTTGCTGCAATCTTGTGTGGGCAGATGTATGGGTGTTGATTAGATTGTAATTCTTTGAATGTTTCCGTGGAGATGTGACACACCCAACTGTGGGTGATAACTCTGATTGGATAGTTTTCATGGAGGTGTGGCCTTGCCCATTCAGCATGGCCTTGATTAGTTTACTGTAGCACTATAGAAGCTCCGACAGAAGGAACAAGCTTGCTACAGCCAAGAGGGACACTTTGAAGAATGCTGCCGCTGAGAGACAGTTTGAAGGCGGCCGTTGAAAGCAGACTTTGGCTCCAGAGAAACCAAGAGAGGAAAAATGCCCCAAGAACAACTAAGAGTGACATTTTTGAGGAATTGCAGCCAAAGAGGAACATCCTGGGAGAAAGCTATTTTTTTTTTCTAAAAAAAATTAAATTCAGTTTTATTAACATATATTCACATACCATACAATCATCCACAGTGTACAATCAACTGTTTGCAGGAAAATCATATAGTTATACATTCATCACCCCTATCTATTTTTTTTTACAATTTTATTGAGATATAATCACATAACATACAGTCATTCCAAGCATACAATCAGTTGTTCACTGTATTGTCATATAGTTGATCACAATCAATCTTTGAACATTTTCATTACTCCAAAAATAAAATAAAAATTAAAATAGAAAAGAACATTCAAAATATCCCATTCCCTTCCTCCCCCCATTGT
>PVKY010004536.1:0-19090 GCA_004027775.1 Bradypus variegatus
TACAATTGTCTTCAAGATCCATGGGTTCTGGGTTGTAGTTTGATAGTTTCAGGTATCTACCACCAGCTACCCCAATTCATTATAACCTAAAAAGGGTTGTCTATATTGTGCATAAGAGTGCCTACCAGAGTGACCTCTCGGCTCCTTTTAGAATCTCTCTGCCACTGAAGCTTATTTCATTTCCTTTCACGTCCCCCTTTTGGTCAAGAAGATGTTCTCCATCCCACGATGCCAGGTCTGCATTCCTCCCCGGGAGTCATATCCTGTGTTGCCAGGGAGATTCACTCCCCTGGCCGTCAGATCCCACGTAGAGGAGAGGGCAGTAAAGCCGGGATTTTGAGGTGAGGGATTCAATGAATCTGTGGGCTGCAAACTGTGTGTTGATGCTTTCCACTGAAGAGTTAATAGTCCTCCAGGAGTTTCTGTAATGAACAACCAAACCATTTGCTTGCACAGGACTGGGCAGTCGGGAAGAGTAAAATAATGCTAATGAAGGCAATGGAATAGCAAAGGCATAGGCAGTGAGGGATGGTTTTGGTTTTCAGTGCCCAGGCTGAAGGTGGGGTAGATGGTTGTGTTTCTCGATGGGCACTGGCTGCCCTGGGAAGTGGGCTTGACTGTCTGCACTGCAGAGGAGAAATTAAAGGGGCTGCTGGCCCAAGGCCACACACCCTGTGAGTGACTGGGGAATTCAAACCCTGGTGAGCGTGCACAGACAGAAGGGAGCCAATTCCTCTTTCAGGGTCAGGTCTTGTGGTTGACTGGGGCCTGGGAGAGAGGCAGAGAGATCATTCAGAGATAATTCTGCTAGGGGTGAGGTGGATGGTGATGTCAGAATGGAGATAGAAACTTGGAGATGGGCCAGATGTGTGTGGGAAGCAAACGGATTCAATTGGGCCTTCTTGCCTTGGAGGTGCTTGAAGACTCATGAGGAAAAGGGAAGGAAATGGCCCCTGTACAGTGGGTGTCAACCGTGTACCAGGCACTGGGCAGGTGCCCTAGATGCCTTACCTCCTTGAGGTAGGCACTCTTATCCTCACTTTACAGATGAGGAAATTGAGGCTCAGGATGTTCAAGGAACAGTCTAGTCTCACACAGTGGGCTGGTGGCAGAGCTGGGATTCAAACCCAGGTCTGCAGACTCCAGAGCCCACACTCAGCCCCACTTCTCCCTGGGATTTGCTGTTTGCACTTGGTGAGTGGCTGAAGGAGGCAGGAGCCTACATCGTTTTGGCCAAGAACAGGCAGAGAAAGATGTGTCAGGCTGGCCTCTGAAACCTTGCCCCACATCACCCCAGGCCCTGCTGGTGGAGGGGTGGCTGCTGGCTGATAGGCTGACAGGCAGACCCTCTGACTTGCTGACAGAGTCTCTGACCAATCAGCCATCCAGTGAACAAAGTTTCTGACTGACTCACAGACTTTCAGGGCCACTGTCTGACCAGCTTACTGAACAGCTGTAAGGTAGATGGTTGACTGACAGACAGCCCAGCCAGACAAGTCACCTGAAAGACGCCAATGGCCGACTGGCTTACCAGCTGCTGGACATGGGCATGCCTGTATGAATACTGGCTGCAGGAGGCAGACAAGCACACAGACTCTTGCCAGCCGGCTCCCAGGTCATGGGCTCCCAGCCCTCGGAACAACCTGCCTATCTAGGGCTCCAAAACCTGGTTGCCCATGGGGAGAGAAAGGGACTAGGGTTTTTTATCCTGGCTCCCTGTTCCTTCCTCACTCCTCTTCCAGGCTTAGATCTGGCCCTCCCTGGTTGAGTTTCACTTCACAGCTGCCCACTCTTCCTTTCTGGGCTGGCCCCTGACAGAGGCTGCCCGGGACAGGGAAGGGCTTCCGTGCCCCTCACACACAGCTCTAGTCTCAGGGCCTGCCTTCCAAGCAGAGTTCTGGACTCCGGGAATCAGACTGTAGAGACCTCAGCCCACAGGAGGGGCTCAGAGTGGACTGACAACCTGCCTGACCAATCCCATTCAGTGACCAACTGTCCACCAACCTGTTGACTGACCCCTATCTCAGAACCCAGAGGGAAATGCTG
The DNA here is from genome assembly GCA_004027775.1 of Bradypus variegatus. Lineage (NCBI taxonomy): Eukaryota > Metazoa > Chordata > Mammalia > Pilosa > Bradypodidae > Bradypus > Bradypus variegatus. Next base: position 2,047 of record PVKY010004536.1, read on the forward strand.
GAGCTTCCCTCCCATGCCTTCCCCAACCCCCCGGAGGCATAGGCTGTGGACTCTACCCCCTGGAAACCAGTATCAGTCTTCGAACATAAAACAAACCCAGGCAAGACTTTGAGCTTTGGCAGGGGAAGCTGAGAAAGAAGCTTCAGAGAGGGCCAGAGGAGGAACTGGAGTGAGGGTAAGAGAGGAACTGGAGTGAGGAACTGCAGCAGGTAAGGGGGCTCAGGGAGTGAGCAGGTAGGAGGGTGGAGGGCTGGAAGTGGGGCTAGACAGCTTGGGGCACAGGGAGGCTGCCCCCAGGTGTGTCCAGGAAGCCAAGCCATGGGTCCAGGAGCTGGCCTGGGGCTCAGGTTAGGTCTCGCTCTCAGCAAAGACTGAGCTATGGGTAGGGGGAGGTTCTGGGCTGATTCACTGACCTTCTGTCTCCCTCCCCCATCCATTCCCTGGGTTTCTTCCAGAGCTGGAGTCCAGGTTACTGGCTTCTGCCTGCTCGGCCTCAGCACCAGGCCTCTCATCTGGCTGGCCTGGCCCATTGGTGGGTGGGCACTGATGCCTCTGAAGTGACCTGGCTAGGTTTGGTTGGGCAGAGACAGAAAAGAGCATTGTGTTTCTTTCCCTCATCAAATCTGTGCAAGGAGCATCGAGTGACGTTGAGGTTCACACCTGGATTTGACCAGGATTAACCTGGACCAGGGTTAACCAGGACAGCTAGTTACCTCTGTGCCTTGGTGTCATCAGAAGCATAGAGATAATAAAAGTTCCAAAGGGACTGAGCTGTGGAGAGGGTTAGCAAGCCAATACATGTAACACATAGCACGGTACTTAGACTAGAAGATGTGGCCAGTCTCTGCTGAGGGAGAGAAACTGACGCTCAGGAATGGCCCCTCACTCCCTCTTCTCCTTCAAAGGGTCACTGGATCAGGCCCTTATCTTCTCCCTGTCAGGTGTCATTTTTGTTTCAGCGTCTCTGTGACCCTCTGAGTGTTTATGCCCTTCAGCCTATGAACTTTCATTTCCTCAGTCAAATTTCTCAGGCTGTTTGAATAGACGTTTCTTCAGAAAAGATATACAGATAGTCAATAAGCACAGGAAATCATGATCAATATTATTAGTCATCAGGGAAATGCACATCAGAACCACAACCAGATATCATTTCACAACCACTAGAATGGCTAGAATCAAAAAGATGGACAATAACAAGTGTTGGTGACGTTGTGGGGAAATTGGAACCCTCATACATTGCTGGAGGGAAAATAAAATGGTGCAACCACTAAGGAAAACAGTTTGGCAATTCTCAAGAATTTAAATATAGAGTTACCATAGGACACAACAATTCTACTCTCAGGTATGTGTTCCGGTTTGCTAATGCTGCCATCTTGCAAAACACCAGAAATGGATTGGTTTTATAAAGGGGGTTTATTTTGTTACAAAGTTACAGTCTTAGGGCCATACAGTGTCAAAGGTAAGGCATCAACAGTCGGGTACCTTCACTGGAGGATGGCCACTGGTGTCTGGAAAACCTCTGTTAGCTCGGAATGCATGCCCTCTGGCTGGCGTCTGCTGATCCTGGATTGTGTTCCAGCTTCTCTCTCAGCTCCTAAAAATCAAAGGTGTCACTCATAGTTGAGTGGGTCACAATTCCATGGAAACTCTCAATCAGAAGTTTCCAACCTAATCAACACTAATATGTCTGCCCCTACAAGACTGCGTTAAAGAATATGGCTTTTTCTGGGGGACATAAAACAAACCTGCACAGTATGTACCCAAGAGAATTAAAAATAGGAGTTCAAACAAAAATTTGTACATGAATATTCAAAGCAGCATTATTCATAGTAGCCAAAGGTGGAAACAATCCAATGTCCATCAACTGATGAATGGATAAGCAAAATGTGTTATAGCCATACAGTAGAATATTATTTGGCCATAAAAACAAATGAAGTTCTGATATATGCAACTACACGGATGAACCTTGAAGCATTATGCTAAATGAAAGAAGCCAGACACAAAAGACCACATATTGTATGATTCCATTTATAAGAAATGTCCAGAATAGACAAATCTATAAAAGCAGAAAGTAGATTAGTGGTTGCCAAGGGCTGGGGGATGAGAAAAGTGGGGAGTGACTGCTAAAAAGCACGGGATTTTTTTATTGGGGTGATGAAAATATTCTGGAATTTGATAGTGGTCATGGTTGTACAACTTGTTGAACATACTAAAATCCACTGAATTGTACCTTTTTAAAATGAATTGTACATTTGAAGGGATGAATTTTGTGTTATATAAATTGTATCTCAATTTTTAAAATTCTTCAAGCCTCATGGTCCCTGCTTGAGGAGGGACCTTTGTTCGAGTAGGTTCAGGGCCTCTGGAGCCCCCTCCCTTTACTTGCCTTTCGGGTCTGGTGATGGAATGAGGAAGTTAGGACCTAAGTATGTCCCCTGGGGTCAGAGTTGTCCCCAGGTCAGTTTTTAGGCTCTAAAAGGAGCTTGCTGAATGGGGGGAAACTCCTGCAGAGTGGAGAAGGCCATGAAACAATGGAGGAGGTTTCCTGTAGGAAGTGGATCCTCAGCGGGAGAGAAAGGCCAAGGAGGCCTGGGGGCCCTGGGGAGGCCGATGGCTTCCAACTAAATCCAAGGGTGGAGTTTCCCAGAGCCAGGCTTCCCGGCTCCCTGCTGAGATGAAGCATCGGGAGACCCTGGGAGGTGCCTCTGAAGCTTTCCTCTCATCTCAGTGGGTGGGACACTGGTGTGGCTACCATGGTTAGTGTGAGAAAACCAACATGCATCATGGGGGGCCAAGGTTGAGGTTCTAACCACAGCTCTGCCTCCTGAGGCATCACGCCATTTGGGGCCCCAGTTTGTTCAGGAAAGGGTTAAATGAGATGACCTCAGAGGACCTTTTCTGCACTGATGGTTTGATGGTTTGCAGCCTGATTTGATGGTGTATGATTTGGGGATTGGGTTGGGTAGCTCAGTGATTACACGCAGGGCAGTTCCCTGTGGGGGTACCGGCATCTGTTCCTACACCCTGAACTACACCCAGGAAATACCTTTATTGCCTGACTATGGACAGAGCCTCAACCCTGCACTTGACTCCAGACCCTGGATCCTAGATGGAGCCAGACAGAACCAGGACCAGACTCAGCTTCCTAGAATACGGGTGTCCTCACAGCCACAGGCCCCAGGGTGCTGCGAGAATGTGCGTAGCTCATCCCTGCGGCCGGGCCCATGGCTTGTGAGTTTGCATATATGCAGGGTCAGAAGCTTCTCCCTAGAAGGAAGGTCATGCTGGGAACAGAGTGAAGTTGTGAAATAGGTGCTTCCCAGGAGGGACCTGGCCAGCCTGGGGACGGGGAACACCCAGCCTCTCAGTAAGGTCCTCTCCATTGCTGTGACCTGGGAGTCAGGAGGGCCAAAGGTGCTTTCACTCACGGACTCTCAGGAATGGCTAAAGCCCCTTCCCCCGAAACAGCTTGGTTCTGAGGTCTGGAGCTACCTGGTCAGAGCCATTCCCTGGGATTCTGTTTCCACTTTCACTCCAGGGCCAGCAGGAGAGGGGTCACAGGTGCCAGACAAGGACACCAAGGACGCCATGGACACAGAAGGCCCACCTGGAGGCAAAGCCAGCCCAGGTCCTCAGGATTTGCGGCCAAGCATATTCCACAGCGTCAAGGTACCTAGGGCTTGGGCTCAAGGGAGGGGCGTCCAAGCCCAGCAGAGCAGGCTCTGCTGCTTCCTGCCTGTGCAACACCGAGGGAGCTGCTGACTTTTTCTGAGCCTCCATTTCCTCATCTGTAGAATGGGCAGCTGGGGGGATGGAAGGGATGGTGTACAAAAGCACTTAGCTTGGTTTTGGGCACATGGTAGGTGCCCTGTAAGTGCTTCCCCTTCCCCGGGGAGGAAGGAGGGGCTTCTCTGTGGGCAGTGGGAGCTGAGCCCCCAACCTCCCATTTCCCTAAAGAGACAGAGAAGGACAAGGACCCTCCAGCCATCCACTGAGCACGACTAGATTGCAGGCCCTGTGCCAGGTGGTTTTCACTCACAATCTTGGTTCTCACAACAACCCTGGGAGGAAGGGATGTGGTGGTCATTATACAGATGAAGAAGCCAAGACTCAGAAGAAGGAAGTGAAGTGTTGTTCTGACATAAATACACACTTCTAAAAAAAATTATTTGAAACAGGTTTTTCTTCTGTTAGGAATTCTGCCAGCCTTTCAGTAGGATCAAAGGCAGTCTGGGATGTTTGGGGCAGAGTGGGGTGGGGTTGGGAGGGGTGTGTGCAGTGGTCTAATGGGGAAACTAGGGGAGACCTAGGTAGTGGTGGGGTGGAGACAGATCTTGGTGAATCTGGGGTGGCTTCCTGGAGAAAGGGGCAGAGTGGTGGGAGGGGGGTGGGGATGGGGGGTCCAGTCCAGCTCAGGGGGTTGCTCTGAGGGTCAGAGAGGGCTCCCACACTTCCTGGCCCCATGAAGGCTCTACTCTCAGCCATGTGGGTCTTGGGAGGCCCCAGGCTCCCAGAGTGTACCCAGGACAACTTTTCTAGCCTTTAGGCCTTGTGAGGAGCCTTGGATTATGCCAATAATTCTTTCAGACCGTCTCATTTGGTCTCTCTGTCTGTCTCTCTCTTGTTCTTGACTCTCCTTCCCTGACTTTTCTTTCCTCTGGTCTGTCTCCTCTGACTCTGTTTCCCCATCTTTATCCCTTGCTCTGTTCTGGCCTCATGCCCCCTCTCTTTCTCCACCTCCATCTCACTCTGTGTCTCCCCACCACCACCCTCTGACCATGTCCCTCCCCCCACCCCCACATCTGTTCTCTGTCCCTCTGCGGCTGCTTTACATGGCTCCTCTGCAGTTCTTTGTCCTGTGCCACAGCCTGCTACAGCTGGCGCAGCTCATGATCTCCGGCTACCTCAAGAGCTCCATCTCCACAGTGGAGAAGCGCTTCGGCCTCTCCAGCCAGACGTCGGGGCTGCTGGCCGCCTTCAACGAGGTACTGGCCCTGGCCCAGCCTGGGGGTGACTGTGGAGGAGACTTGCACTCCATTCTGTCCCCAACCTCCTCCCTGACCACCACACCCAGTGCTTCAGGCAACTCCCATCAGCCCCCAAACCTCCTTGGCCTGCATCTTCCAAAGCTTTCTGGCTGAGAAACTCATCAGCTGTGTGCTCAGGACGGAGACCCAGAAGAGACACCTGCGGCCCTGTGACGCCAGAGCATTTGCAGCAGTCTTCTAAAGTCCTGGCAATCCTTCCCTCAGAGGACTCTAATGGAACATTTTAGAGCTAGCCGGGATCCCCACATCTACCTTCTTTCCCTTTGGTTCCCTGACTTTTCTAAGCCCCTAAACAATTGCCTGTCCCAGGGAAGAATCAGAGCAAGTCACTTCAGCAGTAGCAAGAGAGACTTAAATTAGATCAGAGGCAGAACTTTCTGACCTTAGGCAGTGGTGAGAAGGAATGACAGCATGGCATAGAGTGTTGTCCTCAGAATTGTCCAGGAATGCACAGACCCCTGCCTCTGGGGCCAACAGTCCAGCAGCTAGGAGTTGACAAGCTAGGTTCCAGGCTGCTTTGGGTGGATTTGGAGATCAGGGTCCAGCTGTGCTCTGGCTCCTCCCCCACCAGATGTTCTTTCTCAATGTTGAGAAGGCAGCTGTCTAGAGAACACTTTCACCCCTGCCCCCAGCAGCGTTTTGTGAAATTCTCGCCCCCTTGGGTAGTGTGTCACATCCCTCACAACCCAGGGCCTGCGAGCTACACAGCCTTGATCCCAGATGTCTGTCAGCACCCCACCTCCAGATCTCAGATGTGGGAAGTGAAAGTCATTGCCTTGCTCTGGGACCTTGGGTACATCACTCCCTCTCTCTGGGCCCTAGGTCGCCTTCTGTCAAGTGGAGAGTGGTTGTACTTCCTAATGCCAATCCTCCACCGACCCAACCAACCAAGGAGCCGTGAACTTGGGTTTACACCGCAGCTTCTGACTGCGGAGTCTGCCCCTCCCCTGTGAGCTCTCAAATCCCCTCCATTGCTGTGTCCTACTATTTTGATCCTAAGTCTTGAAATTCCAAGTCAGAAATTCCTCTGACTTTAGACATGTTAAAATTTGTTTCCCTCATTCATGACTTCCCAGAAACTCCAAATTTTTTTCCTTAACTACCCTCTTCCTCCAAATTCTAATATGGGATCCAACCCCTGCTCCAGAAGGAAACTGATATTCTGGTTTTGTCCTCTTTGCCCTCAACCCCGCCCCCATCCCCTCAATGGGAGAGCAGGGCCTTTCCTGGAAGGACCTAGAGTCTGTATTTATCAGAGGGACCCAGATGATTCTTATCCAGCTGGCTAGTCCCTTATACAGATGGGAAAGCCAAAACTGGGGATAGAGACAAGGATGGTGCAGGCGTCCAGCCCCAGGAGAGGCCTCTCCCACTGGGCTCTGCCCCAATTTAATAGCCTCCTTGTCCTGTTGCAGGTGGGGAACACAGCCCTGATAGTGTTTGTGAGCTATTTTGGCAGCCGGGTGCACCGGCCCCAGCTGATCGGCTGTGGCGCTGTCCTGGTGGCCCTAGCGGGCCTGCTCATGAGCCTCCCACACTTCATCTCGGAGCCATACCGCTACGACCATGCCAGGCCTGGTAAGAGCAGGGGGCCTGGGCGGGAGAGGCCCTGAGGAGCTGCACCATTGTGCTCCAGGGCCGCCCGCAGGCCTTCCTCCCCCACCCCCACTGCTTCCCGATTCCAGCCCCGATGGCTCTCTCCAGCAGTCCTGAGACAAGCAGTAGGGTGCAGACCCAGGACAGAGGGGCGAGGCCCTGCTTATATGTCCCTGTGTTTTTCTTTGAAGTTGGGTGCCTTTACAACACGGCCTAATTTAGGTCCTCATGTAATAGGTCCTCAGGAAATGTTTGTAGCATAATAGCAGTATGGTACACTTCTTGCCATGCCCCAGACAGTGCTCTAAGTGCTTCATGTGTGTTAATGCATTTAACCCTCACAGGAAGCCAAGATGTTGATTAAAGAATGAATAAATGAATGAATGAATGAACAAATGAAAAAAATGAAAGAAGTTTAGACAGAAACAGTGAGGACCTATTCTATCCAGTGGGATTTTGTTGAGGGCCTCCTTGACAGATGGATGCCTCCCCTTAGAGAGTGACCCAAGCATGTTGAACATTCATTTTATTCCTTTCCTCTCTCATCAATCCATCATTCATCCATCCGTCCATCCAACCATCCATCCACCTATCCATCCATCCACCAGTCCACCCACCCATCCATCTCCCCACATCCATCCATCCATCCATCCATCCATCCACCCACTCATCCAACCATCCATCCATCCACTTATCCATCCATCCACCAGCCCACCCACTCATCCATCTACCCACATCCATCCATCCATCCATCCGTCCATCCATCCATCCATCCACACACCCACCCATCCATCTGTCTACCCACCATCCATCAACCATCCAGTGGTCCATCCAACAAACCCTTAGTAATGCCTATCTTGAGCCAGAGCCTCCCAGGGCACTTAGCCCTTGCATCCATGAGTTCCCAGTCTGGGGGAGGAGACAGAGACAAACAATAACCCCCCAGTGCAATTGTGTAAGGAGGAAAGCACAGGAGCTGAAGGAGCCCACACCCCAGTTTGCCCTCAAGGAAGACTTCCCAGAGGAGGAGCGCTCTCAAAGAGCACCCCTCCTCCCTTGCTCCTCCTGTCAGCTCACACCTCTGGAGCTCCCACTCTAGCCAGGACCAGGGGTGGAGAGATGAAGCAGGTATGACCAGCCCCGAGGAGCAACTGGCAGAGGGTGGGGTGAGGGTGAGCATGGATAATACTCAAGGTATAGAGTCCAGCTCCTTAAGAGAAGGCCAAAGGGAGCTATTGGAACCCTGATGGGGGTGAGGGACAATTGCAGCTGGAAGTTGCCAGAGAGGGTGGCACCTGACCCATAGTTCAGAAAGAAGGTGGGGTATTTCATGTGAAGGGAGCTGCATGGACAAGGGCAGGGAAAAGTTGGAAAGAACAGAGTGTACGTGAGGAATGCAGAGAAGTTTATTTAGGCTTGGGTGGGAAGTTGTCAAGAGGCCTAGTTGGAATGCTGAAAAATAATGCTTCCTCATGTATATTTGTTTGGAATGCTCACTTTCTGCAAAGCTTTTTCTGTGCAGGGAGTCATGGTCTACTTCTTCCTCAGGCCATATGACCCCACTCTGCCATAGGCTCACCATGAAATCCTGAGCAAAGTCCTTCTCTCTGAGCCTCAGTCCTCACATCAGTCCAATGAGTGAACGAGACTCAGTGATCTCCAAGCACCCATCCTGCTCTGACATTCCAGGGCCTTCCATTCATTCATTTTTCACCCAATCTTTGTTAAGCTCTGTTATGTGCCAGGCCCTTTGTGGGGCCCAGGAGTGGAAAAGGCAGACCTGGTCCCTACAGCAACCATCCTATCTAACGTCTAGTGGGTGCTGAGTACAGGCACCATGAGCCACTCCTTATGTTTGCCATTCTCATCTATGAGTGAGGAAACTGAGGCTCGGGGTCTGGGGGTCTTTGCCAAGGCGCCCAACTAATTAGGGGTATAGTTATGGCATGTCCAGGCAGCCTGGCCCTAGAGCCTCTGCTCTGAGCTGCTGAATTATTCTGCTTCTGAATTCCTTCTCTCTCTAGAACTTCTATTCTAGGAGAGGCACTTGAGGGATAAAGAAACCAAGTCCCTGGCTTCTGTTGAAGTCACACAGTGAGACTCAGTTGAAGGTCAAAGTACAGATCCTTGACCTTGGTTCCCATGCTCCCTCCAGTTTGAGGGAGTGGCTCTCCAAGCTGGGTGAGCACAGCTCAGAGTCCCAGCTCCTGGAAAGGGCTGGGCAGGCCACTGAGAGGAGGCCACTCCTATAGCCATGTTTGGGATAATAATAGCGTGAGGGTTTCCACATGTTTGCTCACAAAATATTGGTGAGCTGCAGGGAACAAATGTCTGGCAGTAAATTAAGAAATTCACCTTTACTACACCCTGCAGCTGTGTCCTGAGCTGACACCACCTTCTCCAAAATGAATGCAAAAGGCACTGGAGCCCTCAATGAGCCAGCCCCAGCTTCCCTCACCTGCCCAGCCCTGCCTTCAGCCCTGGCCTTGCCCCTCATGCTCTGTGATCCAGCTGTCCTGAACTTCTCACCCTTCCAGCATGGTGCCATTTCAAGCCCCTTGGGTTTGCACAAGCTGTGGTCTCTCCCTGGAACCACACCAGCCCCACCCCATCTTCTCAGTTTGGAAAATCTTGTTTGTTCTTCTGGACCCAGTTCAAACCTCCTTTGACTGCCCCACCCCACCCGAGGAACATAGCTGCATGGGGCTCTCACATGCATCTACTTAGAAAGGTGGTATAGGGTGGTTTAAGAGCATGGACTCTGAAGCCAGTCCTGCTGGGTTCCCAACCTGCCTCTGCCTCTTTCTACTTGCTTCTGAGCATCAGCTCAGTTCCCTCATCTGTGAATGGGGATAATGAGAGCACCTGTCTCCTAGTTGTGTTGTCGGGTTAAATGATTTCTATACAAAGCACTTAGAACAGCACCTTGCTTCCAGCAAGTGCTTATATAAGTATTAACTACTGTCATAATATTTGTTCTCATCTCTCAGAGGATCTGTCACAGGACTTTAAGGCTTCCCTGTGCCTGCCCACGACCTTGACCCCAGCACCAGGCTCCTCCAATGACAGCTGCTTGAGCTACACGGAGGCGAAACATCTGGCCGTGGTGGGCATAATGTTCACAGCACAGACCCTGCTCGGGGTGGGCAGTGTGCCCATTCAGCCCTTCGGCATCTCCTTCATCGATGACTTTGCACACAACAGCAACTCGCCCCTCTACATTGGTGAGAACCGGTCTCACCCCTGGGGCTCTGAGGGCCAGGCCAGGCTCCAGTGGAAGGAAGCAAGGTCCAGGGTGGGGTCGGGCGCTGAGTCCCTGACCTCTGCCCCGTCTGGCCAGAATAGGTCTGGAGGAGGCCTGGAGAGTTCTCCGGCCCTGCCCAGGGGAGACAGGGTGCCCTTGCCCAGCAGCACTGAGCCAGGCCAGTGGGAATGAACCTGGGCTTTGTGTTGCAGGGATCCTGTTTGCAGTAACCATGTTGGGACCAGGCATGGCCTATGGCCTGGGTGGCCTCATGCTGCGCCTTTATGTGGACATTGACCGAATGCCAGAAGGTGAGCCTTGTCTCCCACCTGCCCGCAGCACACAGCTCTCCCCGGGGTAACACGGACCAGCCACTGGTCTCATAGGAGACACTGGGCCGGGGCACCTGGGTTCAAATCCCAGCAATAACATTGACTTTGGACAAGCCTTCAAATCTCTCTGAGCCTCAGCCTTTTCTTCTTTGAGATAAAGGCCATAACCTCTGACCTATCTCCCAAAGCTACAATCAGGATCCAACAAGATGGTGGCAATAAACTGTAAGGTGCCACTGGATGGGGCATCATGGTTATCATCACTGCACTGTTACTATGAGACTTTGCCTTATTCCATACCCAAGCTCCCTCCAGGCCCCCAGCCCAGGCCAGATATGCTGTGGGATAAACAGATGAACATACACTCCTGGCCTGTGGGGAGCTCCCATATTTAGGGGGAAACAAGACTCAAAGACTACAGCACAATGGAGAGAACTTTTTGAGCAGGGCTCAGGGATTCAATGTGCTCCCTTTGGCCTCCTCAGACAGGAAATTTACAGGGTGATCTCTAAGAGCCCTTCTAGTTCTGAACATCTCAGATTCTGGGAAATTGTGCCAGGGGCACAATTTGGAGTCCAGTGGCCTCAAGTCCAGGTAGTGGGTGAAGGAGTGGGACTGAAGCTTGGTCTGAAGGGAGGGGAAAGGAGTATTGGCGGTGCTGGACCTCTGGAGCCCTGCTGGTGGGTGGGAGGGGGATTCATGTTTTGGGGAGTCACTGTGGCATCTCAGCTGCCTACAGGTCACACCAGGCAACTCTGGGCCCCCAGGTGTGCCTCTGGCTCCTGCTACTCAGAAGTCCTATCCCTCACCTGGAGATTTTCTGGCATGCCCTAGAAGCTTTAGGTGACATATGGATGGCTCGATGTACAGATGTTGCTTCTTGTCCTCTAGCTTTTGCCCAAGTATGTCTCCAGCCAGGATAGGCCTAGGCAGCTCTGCACAAGAGTCACTAGGGACAGTCCAACCCCAGCTCCCTTTCTTCTAGAAAGCTGGGCCCAGGAGCTGGGTCTGGGCTCTGGTTGCAACTCCCCACTCCTTAGAAGGAAAGGTCCTGGGAGTCGGGGGTTCCCCAGGCTCCGCAGATGCATGCCCATGCTCAGGGTGCGGGGGCATGTTTTCTGACTATGTTGACATCATCCTGGCAGATGTGGCACCTGCATAGGCAGATGAGACATTTCTGTCGACTGACATGCCACCTCGCTAGTCCTTCTTTCCTATGGGGGATTTCATAGGGTGGGAGGATCACTTCCACAGGCAGAGACTAGTATATGAGAAGCGGGTGAGTTGGGTGCTTGCATGCGTGGGCTCTCACCAGCCTAGCTCAGAGGCAGGGGGAGAAATAATTGGAGGAGGGAATTAAGCCAAATCCATCCCTAACTCCACAGATGCATGAGCTGAGTACTGACTGTGTACTCTAGCCCCTGCACAGGATCGAACGCCTGAGGCTTCAGTCCCATACACTGGGGTTGGTGTTATCACGTGTTTGTATTTTTATAGGTGTTTGCAGGTGCTATGGAGATGGTAGGAGGATGTACCCAACTTGCCCTTGAGATCTAAGAGGTTTGATGAGAGATTTGTATACTCCAGAAGGTTGTACACATGGCATAACCTAGTCCTAATTAAACCTAGGGGGTGGGAGGTGGGTCAAAACCACCTGGGGTGGATCACCTTTCTACCCCAACTGCAGTAAACCTAAGTAGGCCTTGGGTAAGGCCAGGTATTTTTAATTTTTTTTCCCAGACAAAATGTAACTTTTTACAACATTTCAGTTTTTGAAATACAGAACTCTTATGGCACATCCCCAGCATTTACATTTCAAGTTCTTTTTACAAAATATGTGTGCTGGCTTGAAAGAAGAGTGTTAAGATCATGATCTGAAATTCTCGTCAAAGCATTCAAACAGGACTCATGGAGTCTGGTCTCCACCAATCCACTGCACACTGATGTAAACAAATGTGGCTGAATGGCAGCGATCCAAACATAAAAATACTAATTCTATATATGAGTAGTCAGCAAACTATGGCCTTTGGGCCAAATCTGGCTGGTGGCCTGTTTTGTACAGCTGTGGGCTAAACATGGTTTTAACATTTTAAACAGTTGTTCAAAAAAAAAAAAAAAGACAAGGTTGCATGTGTGGTCTATAAGCCTAAAATATTTACCATCAGGCCATTTACAGGAGGAGTACACTAACCCTGCTGTATACAACAGCGATCAGAATTTATGATGAGTATTAAAAAAGACACCACCGTAGTGTGCCAGTACCATCAGCACTCCTCATCTCTAAAATAAGGCACTTCTGTTTCAATATATACATTTCCCAAACATAAGTACTCCTGGTAAGCAGCACAGCTACTCTAGCCTTGTATGATTAAGGCCAGGTGCTTCTTTTTTTTTAAATTCAGTTTTATTGAAATTAATTCACATACCATACAATCATCCATGGTATACAGTCAACTGTTCGCAGTACAATCATATAGTTATGTATTCATCACCACAATCTATTTCTGAACATTTTCTTACAACAGAAAGAATCAGAATAAGAGTAAAAAAAATAAAAGTAAAAAAAGAACACCCAAACCATCCCCCCCATCCCACCCTATTTGTCATTTAGTTTTTATCCCCATTTTTCTACTTATCCATCCATACACTAGATAAAGGAAGTGTGATCTACAAGGTTTTCACAATCACACTGTCACCCCTTATAATCTACATTATTATATAATCGTCTTCAGAGTCCAGACTACTGGGTTGGAGTTTGGTAGTTTCAGGTATTTACTTTAAGCTATTCCAGTACATAAAAACCTAAGAAGTGTTATCTATATAGTGCATAAGAATGTCCACCAGAGTGACCTCTTGACTCCATTTGAAATCTCTCAGCCACTGAAACTATTTTGTCTCATTTTGCATCCCCCTTTTGGTCAAGAAGATATTCTCAATCCCACGATGCTGGGTCCAGATTCATTCCCAGGAGTCATATCCTGCATTGCCAGGGATGTTTACACCCCTGGGAGTTGGGTCCCAGGTAGGGGGGGAGGGCAGTGAGTTCACCTGCCGAGGTGGCTCAGTTAGAGAGAGAGAGGGCCACATCTGAGCAACAAACAGGCACTCAGGGGAGACTCATAGGCACAATTATATGCAAGTTTAGCCTCTCCTTTGCAGTAACGAGCTTCATAAGGGCACATCCCATGATCGAGGGCTCAGCACATCAAACTGCCAGTCCTCAATGTTTGTGACAATAAAGGCCAGGTGTTTTTGACAAGCACTTCTGGTGATTTTAATCTTCCTGCAGATCTGAGAACCAAAAGAGTAGTCCTAACCATGTATTTAATAATAATAGCCATAATAGTGATAATAACAATAATAAGAAGGACAAATACCTAGATAGCACATACTACGTGCCAGGCACTATTTGAAGTGCTTTCCATGTATGAGTTCCTGTTATTCTCACAACGATCTGTGATGTAGGTTCCACTGGTATCTGTATTTTATAGAGGATGAAGCACAAAGAGGTTAAGGAACTTGCCCATTAAACTATAATGGAATTCAGACTCAGCAGACCATTTCTAATGTCCATGATGTTGATCACTACACTACATTGCCTTCATAAAGAAGCCAGAGTCCCGACGGGGTCAGGGACTTGTCCAAGGTCACACAGTCCATAATTGGCAGAGCCACAGCTGGAAGCCAGCACTCCTGACTCCCCACCCTGACTCTGCTGCTCCAGGCTGCCTCACGTCTCAGAGGCCAGTCTCAGCTGGTGGCCGTGCAGGGACAGTCCACCCTGAGCCTAACATCACCATGGTCTTCTCTTCCAGGTGGCATCAGCCTGACCCCAAAGGACCCTCGATGGGTGGGTGCCTGGTGGCTGGGCTTCCTCATCTCTGCCGGCGCCGTCGCCCTGGCCGCTGCCCCCTACTTCTTCTTCCCCAGGGAGATGCCCAAGGAAAAGTATGAGCTTGGCTTCCGGCAAAAGGTCTTGGCAGTTGCAGCCTCACCTGTCGAAAAAGTAAGGCCCCCCCAACACCACCACGTCCTCTGCCCCAGCCCAGGCTCCAGCCCCCACCCACTCATCCTCCTTTGTGACATTGAATGTCATCCCTCCTGGGCACTGCACTTCACAGCTTACCAAGCTCATACATGTCTGGGATTCATTGCATCCCCCCAACAGCCCTGCGCTGTGAGTTATTACTTGACCCTTTTACAGTTAAGGAGATCAAAGGACGGAGAATAGAAGTGAATTATCCAAGATCACACAGCCAGGAAAGAGCAGAGCTGGGATGACAACCCAAGCCTGGCGGAGTCTGTATCCCTTGCTCTGGCCACTTCACTCACTGCCTCTCTGCTTGTCACTTGCAGCTTGTGGTAGGAATGTTAAGAACTGGGTGGGAGTGGGGGTTGCAGAAGGTGGGCAGAGGGTCTGGGAAGACTTCCTTGAAGAGGAGGGATTTGAGATGGACTTTGAAGGATGTGTGGGAGGCCAGAAAGGAGGAGGGGCCTCCTAGGCTTGGGAATGGTTTAGGCAAAGGATTTGAGGCAGAGAAATGAACTTGGTCTTTTGGGGGACAGCACATGGTCTCTGCCCTTTAGGGGTACAGTACATGGGGACAAAGACCCATCCACAAGAAACAGCAACCTGGTGTGATGCTCTTGGGAATAGCTGACTGAATCCCCCGCTCACCTCTTGGGGCAGGTGGTCCTTTCCTCAGCAGAGGACCCTGAGGCCAATTTGGGGCAAATTGGACAGATTTGCTCAAGTTCTGGTAGGAGAGGACAGGACCATGTGAGCCATTGGGTAGTATACATGGTTCCAGACCTGGGGCCTCCAAGGTTTCCAGGAACCCACAAAAATGTGAGACCTGAAAAATGATGAATTTTCTCCCAAATACAAAAGAAAGCTACAAAACAGAAGTGTTTTCTTAAAAGTTTAATCACACACCATTAAGGTCAACTTCATTAATTTTTATTTAACATGCATACATATTTCATTACAATTCAAAAATTTGTGGGTTTGGTTTTTTCTTTTTTCCCAAGTATGAGTGATGATGGTTATTGCCAAGTGATTTCGGATTCAAAGGGACAATCTATAAAAATCCCGTCGAATATTTTGCAGCAAGAAGAGTTCTACTTCATGAGGCAGGTTGGTGCGTTTGAGTGTTGGCCGTTCTCTGGCAAACAGTCTCCTTCTTAGAGGAAGAGACTTTGGGCCTAAAAACTCTGCCTAGAAAAGTCACCAGACCCATGCTGCCCTCCTGACTTTCACCCCCCACCCTCCTGGGGGGCTGGAGCAGAGGGTGTGTACATGACAGGGATCAAGGAAAAATGATGTTGGAAGAACAAGCAGGGGCTGGAGCAGGAAAGGTCTTGGCTCACTCACCAGGAGCTGGCAGAGAAAGGATTGTGAGGGATGAGGACAGTGTGTAGAGGGGGTTGAGGGCAGTATGAGGAGCTCCTGGCAGCTCAACCAGTGCATGGCAGTGAGGTGGGGATGGAGATGGACCTGGGAGCTACCCAGAAGGTGGGCTGCACAGACTTAGGTGCTGCTCTGCTATGGGATGCTATGGGATGCCCCAGAGAAGGTAAAAGGCTGGGCAGAAGCTGGCTCAGGAGGCATAGGGAAGTGGGAGCTGGGGGAAAACCAGTTTCAGGGAAGACTGAGTTTGAAACCACAGATGGTCCTTTCCAGTTGTGCCTAGCTCAGACCAAAATTTGGATGGGAGGGAATTCCTGGAACTTGGAGAAGAGTTCTTGGAAGTGGGGGTGATCATAGAGGAAGAGGAGAGCCTGGGCTGCTGGTTACTGAAAATTGCCAAGTCGGATCCAAGATTTTAACAGAGAAGAACAGCCCATTGGGCCATAGGGTGATCTTGACCTTTGAGTAGATAGAAGCAGCAAGGGCTGGGGTGGGCAACTTGTCACATGTCAGCTGTGCAACCATGGGCAGGTCACTTCCCCATTCTGTTCTGTCCTGTAAGATGCTGAGGTTAGATTCCTGGAGCAATTTTCTGAGCCCCTCAGATTCTGAGAGTGCCCCATTCCTTGAGTTGAAGCTGCTGATGCCGAGATTCTGATATTAAGAGCTGTGCCTCTGTGGTGCCTTGAAACCCTGGCTTCCCGGCTGTGAACCTGTCTGGCTGTCTAGATTCATTCTGTCAGCATATTGGGGACGGGGAATGAGGAGGGAAGGGGGTGAGAGGTTCTTAAAAAAGAACCAAAGGCTGAGAACATGAAGATCTGCTTCCAGCAGCTCTCAGGCAATAAATATTGATGTGGGAGGAATTTTTCCTCTGCCTCCTTGAAGCTGCCTTGGCTGGATCTGCTTTCAGTAAAGCTGCTGGCCTGGCTGAAAAACGCCACTGATGGGAAGGCGGGTGGACCTGAGAGAAGGGCCCACTCAGAAGAAATTGGCTGTCAGAAAGTATGCTTGGGGTGTCTGTCTTCTGCAGAGAGAGGGAGCAAGTAGGGGGAGAAAGTAAAGGGGGGAGCTATTTCTGAAACCCCTTCAAACATCCCGTCACAGGGTCAGTGTTCAGGGGTCCCCAAATATCCTCCTAGAAGTAACTGCAGTTTTTAAAAGTATCCAGGAGACTTCCGGGAAGATGGCGGCATAGAGAGGAGTGGAAGCTAAGTAGTCCCCCTGGAACAACTAAAAAAAACCAGAAACAACTAGTAAATAATCCAGAATAACTGCAGGGGGTCAAACGAGACCGTCCATTCATCACACACCAACCTGAAATGCGAGGAATGCCTGAGAACACAGCATAAAATCTGTAAGTGAAACCTGCGGATCCAAGCCGGGAGCCCCCTCCCCCATAGCCCGAGCTCAA